>CAKAOI010000114.1:0-21179 GCA_916701655.1 Sebastiscus albofasciatus
GCCTCGCTGTGATTGCTCTTTGGGTTAAGGCAGAGATAGACCACACAGGACTGGTGGTGGTGCAGCCCGAAACTAGCCAATGAAATAGACAGCACTCTCCTCAGTGCCTCTGCCAAATATCCCAAGTTGGATTCCCGTTGGTGGACTTGGGGCCAGTAACAACTATAATTATGTGGAATGTGTGCTTTCCTGAGGTAACAGTGTCACTCCAAGATGGATAGTTTATTCCATCGCATTGTAAAGGAAAATGAAATTGGCGGGAAGGCAGGGTCATTCCAAGTGAAGGTCTTTTTCAGACAAGGGTTGTTTCTTTTAAAATAAATACCATTAGTTAATACATGACACATGGTTTTATTAGTGTGTTAAAAGCCCCAGTCCAACACAGTATATTGCAAGAAGGCATAAAATGAGGTTAGGAGTTGGAGGGGAAAATAATCCTTTTTAAAGTTTCATATTTTGAAATATACTGCAGGTTTGTTTTGCTAACAAATATTTCGATATAGTTCCAACTTCAAAATCCTGTAGAGGCCATGGCTAGCATTGCATATTTTAACAGGATTGAGATCAAGAGTTAATAGTCCATATTTGTTACATCATTAAAACGGTAAGTGAGTGGATTCATACTTCTCTTATGGTGCCCTCGGACAAGAGCTTCTATTTACTTTATAAATTCAACGGTTATCTGTTTATCACAGTGTTTTGGAAGGAGGCAGATAAGACCCAAAAGTGATTGGGGTCGGAGCTGCGCTGACCTTTGTGGGCGCAGTCGATTGCTGTTGCCCACTGCTTGAACTGAAAGATGGACGAAAAAACAGACAAAAATGATTGCCATGCCAGTGGCTCTGTGAGGCTGTACATTAGTGTTAACATTTGATAATTAGCACTAAACAGAAAGTACAGCTGAGACCGATGGGAATGCTTTGCAGGTATTTGGTCATAAGTCAAAGTATTGGAGAAACTAAAAAAAAACTAAGAAAAACAATGGTGGCGCTAGATGAAAAGTCATGGGATCACCAAAGTTGTTATAATTCATCTTGAAGGGTACATGCATGTCTGTACCAAATTTCATGACAATCCATCCAATAGTTATTGAGATATTTCACTAAAAAGCATAAATGCGGAACTCATGGTGGATCATCCTCTGGGCACAGTGAATTTACCACATTTCTTGGCAATCTAGCCAATAGTTGTTGAGATATTTCAGTCTGGACCAAAGTGGTGGACCAACCGACAGACATGCTCCTAGCACGGGTAGATACAAAAAGGTTTTATGACAGATATTATGACAGCAGGCTAATTGTTGAAGCCAGGTTTTGATAAGCATTGGAAAGTATTTTACCAGAATAATACCAAAACTTGGCAAAAAAGAAGAACCCCCAGCCTCTCAGGCAGTTATGGATTCAGAAATGAACATGTTGTTTTGGTTAAGCAGGGCTTTGGGATGTATTAAGATCAAATGTATAGTTTTCCATAAATATCAAAACGCTAACAGCGTTTGACACATTCTGCCCATCTCTCTGTTGATGGCTCCCACATGTGTGAGGTCTTGGTGGAAAGACTTGCCATACTTCCATTTTAAGTAAAGCCACTTGGCTTACAGAACACTTGGCCTCTGGTTTAGTAAAATGGTACTTGTGTCTTTTTTGCTCATTTGTATACTCTGTTTTGAGTTTGTCACAGTCAGTGTTATTGAGTCTAATGAAACTCACAGTGATGTAATCACCAGTGCCTATGTAATGGATTAGATGGAGTCTATGAAAAGCCAAGACACTGTTTCTTGATCTATGTGGTGTGGAAATTGTACAATTATACTGCAGTGATATTTTAAGTGCCCTCTTCATATCCATAAATGAAAAGTTAGAAGGAAATCAAGTTTAACTGTCTTCAAAGATGAGTCTTGTCTCTGAATGAGATTTAAAGAATTTGAATTCTTTGTCTGCGCCGATCATCATGTTCAGTTTCACATGGTTTCAATATGCAGATTACACAATCTAGTTCAGGCAGAGATGGAGGTCGTTCAGAGGCTTTAGTCATGCCAGCCTCCTCCCTGTTCAACTCATCTGTTCATTACTTATCGTTGCTTACTTTTTCTGTCTTCTCATAGTTTCGTGCTCTGGCACCAATGTACTACAGAGGGTCAGCGGCGGCCATCATTGTTTATGACATCACGAAAGAGGTATTAATTATGTTTTCTCCTTAACCATTAATCCACAAAGTACTTGCTGTGTAGTTTCATTGGTTTGTTTCATGTCTTTCCTTAATTTTGTAATTAATGTGTATTAAAGGAATATAGCTTGACATTTTGGGAAATGTGTTTGAGTTCTTACTGAGAGTTAGATGAGAAGATTGATACCACTCTCATGTCTGCACAGTGAATATGAAGCTACAGCCAGCAGCTGTTAGCTTAGCTTAGCATAAAGACTGGAAACAGGGGGAAACAGCTAGCCTGGCTCTGTCTTAAGCTAATCAAATCTGCATTCCTGTACCTCTAAAGGTTACTACTTAACACTTTATATCTTGTTTGTTTAATCCGTATAAAAGACGAAGTGTAAAAACAATAGTTCACCCTTTTAAGGAGGTTACACACCGGACTATTTCTTGGCTGGGAGCTACTGGCATGCAACCAGCGGAGACTCCAGGAAGTTACTGACCCCCTGTAAAAATGAAAATGTATGTTTTTTTTAACATAAAAGATATAATGTGTTCATTTATGAGCTTAAGAGGTGTAGAGGATTTTGTTATCTTTGTCAGAGCTAGGCTAGCTGTTTTCTCATGTTTCCAGTCTTTATGCTAAGCTAAGTTAACGACTGCTGGCTCCAGCTTACCATGAAGACATGTAAGGGTGGTATCTATCTTCTGATCTAACTCTCGGCAAGAAACCAAATAATTAGATTTCCCAAAATGTCGTACTAATCCTTTAAACCTTCCTGGGAAATACTATGTGCTTGTCTTGGTTCGTTCAGTTCAACATGTTGTTTATCATCAGGAATCCTTCCAAACACTGAAGAACTGGGTGAAGGAGCTGCGCCAGCACGGTCCTCCTAATATAGTGGTCGCCATCGCTGGCAACAAATGTGACCTGTCAGATGCCAGGTGAGCTTTATGAGGATTCCTTCTCATTTACAGCTTGAGAGTGATGATGGGATTTCTGATGGAAACAATCTTGTAAGGAAATACTATGACCTGTTTTAACATCAGTATAACATCTGATGTTTGGTTTAGAAAAATCATTGGAATTTACTGTGTGTGGAGCTGAAGTGGATTCTGCTACTGATTGGTAATCTTTGTTAATCTGTGTAAACGGTCTGTGATGAAATATAAGGTGATCAGACTCTAGTTGGAAAATTGTGGTTATGTATTGTGGACTGAATAATCTTTCATATTTATATCTTTGAGGAGTATTTGAAGATATTATTTAAAATTGAAAAATCTCCCAGACTCATATACACATATGCTTTTGGAAATATCATCCATGAAATTAGGAAATCATCCACATAATAGCTGTGGAAGTACATCTTGATGGTTATCCGGTAATGCATGAAATTGGAGAATCTGTTTTCATATTGCAACATAATAATTTTGAAATACTTCTTGCATATACAGGGAGGTGCCAGAGAAGGATGCCAAGGACTACGCGGACTCCATCCATGCCATCTTTGTAGAAACCAGTGCCAAGAATGCCATTAACATCAACGAGGTGTTTATAGAGATAAGTGAGTGTGTTTCCTGAGCACATGGTTGCCGTTGTACATCCCCAGGTTCTCATTGAGCTGTGACAAATTAAGCATTGTACAACATTAGGATAATTATCTTGTCGCCCTCTGTGTTTCATAGCAGGTAGACTGTGTTTTGAACAGTATTGCCTATTAGAGGTATAGTTTCTAAATAGTTTGGAATGATTACAAGAGTGTAATCATTCTTTTCTGTGTTTGTAGCAGACTTCTGACAGCGATGAGCTAGTTTGGAAAAAGCTAGAGATAATGCCAAAGCAGAATCCATTTAATCATGTCAAGATCTTGATCTTTGAAACACACATTTGTAGAGACGAAGGGTTGCGGGAGCAGTTGATTCAGTTCTGAGAGGCAGCTGATAAGCATAAAAGAGACTTACTCACTGGCTATGGCCCAATTCCATACTACACATTAATTCTAAGCAGGTTTTGAGTATGTGGTGTGCTCATACGGGAAAAGTAGAGAAATTAAACATGCACAAGTCTTTTTGCACTGGTTTTGCACGTTGTATACAAGCATTTAACTTACTTTACTGTGATAAAACTGGGACTTTGGAATGCCACTGTAAATTCAAGTTCACAAAGAGAAAACAAAATGTTTTTCAAATGGTTATATCTTATATCTTTCTGTAGCTTTTTCACCACCATTTACAATTATTTCAAGTTTATTTCATATGTGAGTAGTGCCTCCATTATATTTATATATAAACAACATTCACAACAAAAGTGTTTTTGTATGCATACTGACTTACTCTAAAATTCCCAGTGTGACCACATTAAATACTCAAAAGTTACAATCAGTGAGCTGGAGGAAACTGGGCCACAGCTACAGTATTGCTGTCAGTTAATTAGCATGTAGTGCTACCACGAAAAATGGTATATACTGTATTTGAAATAGATATGTTTTGCACAAACGTGTGTGTGTCTCCTCACAGGTAAGCGCATCCCTGTCGCCGACGCAGCAGGAGGAACTTCAGGAAAAGCTTTCAAACTGGGACGCCAGGCCACAGAGTCTCGCAGAATGTGCTGCTGATGATGCCGGTGATTCCCACATGACCGGTGACCTGACCTTTGCATACCCTCTGTGTCCCCGGCCTGCTTCAGCATATAGCCACTGCACGCCATCAACCACCCAGCCGTCACTGATACCGGGGTGCAGCAATGCCACGCGGATGACAATAGCAAATGCCATTTTGCGGCACTGAACAACAAAAAATCATCATATATCGTCTGAAAATTGCCGGCAGGAGAAATACTTCAAGTTTACTGAGCATTGATAAAAATGTGTTAGTGAAAGACCCCCACCTCTGTTTGGTGTATTATAGCCCCAGGAGGCTCAGAGGAACTTTACAGCTATGGATTCATGAATTCAGAAATCATTTGTACTTGTAAATTTGTAAAAATCTACTATCTTTCAACTCAAACATGGACTGAAAAGGGTTAAATTTCACCAAATTATTTTAATAGCACTGAAGTTATTGCCTTTTGTTTTTTGGGAGATCTCTGACCCAAACATTCTCAACTTTGTGAAGGATCCATCTATACAGTTAACATGCGTAATCTTTAATTTATCATAAGAGTTTGATGAAAGAGGGTATGGTAGTCATCGGGGTTTGTACCAATCTTTAATCTCAATTTTGGCGTTTTCATGGGATATTTAGAGGAATGTTGGTGATTCATAGTCAAGCAAGATGGATTGTGCACACTAAATATCATATATATATTTAGCGTATTATATAATATATAATATTATATATATATAATATTTTATTGTGTGATTGATGCTTTCATCAAGATGTTTTCAAGGTAAAATGCCAAGTGGGTGTTTTGATGTAAATTGCAATCACATGGTAAAAAATGCAGAAATGAAAGGTGTAGGAGTCTACTTCCTTTACATTAAAGGAATAGTTTGAATAGTTTTTTGTGTTCTTGCATGGGGTAAGATGATAATATCGATCGGTAAATCGATATTGAATATCTGTACGGTAAATACGAAGCTCATGCAGGCAAAGGTAAATCTGCCTCAAGCTTACTAAATAACATATTATATCTGACAGAGGCAGGTATTTACCCCTGTTTCTAGGTTTTATGCTAAGCTAAGCTACTGAACTGCTGGCTGTTGCCATTTAATAGACAGATATGAGAATGGTATAGGTATTCTTATCAAACTCTTTGCCAGAAAGCTAATAGGCATATTCCCCAAAAACTATTCCTTTAATTGTGAACTTTGTTGTTCTTCTCTCTTTGGCTTGTACGGATATTTTGATTGTCACTTGCGCCCCTGAAAATGATTGTAATTGTAAAAATGTTGTAAAATCACATCTACGTGATGAGCACAACTGCGCAGTCCACATCTCGAAATGATGCTTTAACCAGGGTTGAATATGCTGACTCTCTTCAAGTTTGTTATTATATGATATTACACGGCTCTGTTGAATACTCTATTCTGATTGGTCAATCATGGCGTTCTACGATCTGTTATTTCTTTATAACAGAACGTTGCTATGGACGCAGTTCTAAACTGGGACTCTGGCGGACCGTTTTTGTGTCAAATTATTGATTTCTTAAGCAAGTAGCCGTGTATTAAGCGGGATAATGTACAGCAAGCGGGTCATTGTTGTGAAATAAACCCCTTCAGGGTCGGGGTTTATTTCACAACAATGACTGGCTCTCTGTGCGTTATCCCGTACGTAACAGTTCCAGCTGCTCACCTGTGCTACACACTTCCACTTGTAATTACTGAAAAGGTATTAACTGAATCCTGTGTATGACGTTTTCTGCAGTGCACACAGTATAGTTCTTTCACACTACTCCTTTAGCTCTATTTTTCTCTAATCTTATTTTATCTGGCGAGCCTGCCTGTTCTCAATCCTTTGCTGCTACTTCACAACAGTTGTACAGATTTTTGTGAGGTCTTGCCAAATCTGTAATTGTCCCATAAACATTTTTCATCTTTCCTTTTTTTTGCACATAATCAGCGGCGGCTCGCGCATGCAATGTTGTTTTACTACCTGGCCTGCGATGAAAACAGGGAGATCTGGAAACTAAACCTCGTTCAGAGGAAACTTGGAGGTTATAGGTGCAGAATCAGACGTGGCGCTGTGCCGACATGCTGACCCCTTAATGAACCTTAGTCTACATTCTGCTCTGAATTACTGTATGCGCTTTGTTCCAAGGTCTGCCTTCTGATTTTCCTTTCTCCCAACTTCTTTTGCCTCATTCCTCTAAATTCCAAGCACTTATTGGAGGTCCGGCTTTTATTTTGTTTCAAACAAATGTGGTACACTATACAACAGCTTTCACAGAACTTCATCATCCCCTCTTACATTCATTACTCCTCTGTCATCCTTAATGTTGTGTTACAGTAGTTTCATTTTCCTCTTATTATGCTAATTGAGCTTCAGTTGAGTCCTTCAGACTTATTAATTCTGTGTAATTCCATGCTTGTCTGTATCTCTTGAGCCCTTTTAGCCCCAAAACCTCTTTTCAGTTGCCAAAAAATACAGATGTGGGCTTAATTAGACTGCATTTCCACATTTATAAATTTGGATTTTTTTACTCTTCTGTCAGCGCAAGCCACGTTATTTGCCTTTAAGCATCTTAAATGGAGCTGTTATTGATGAATTGTGTGTGACGCAGTGCTGCGTATTTCTTCAGGATTTTTATGGAGTGCAATAGTTGTTATTATGACAAAGGTAAAAATGTGACCTAATCCAAGACAAATGTTACAGGATGATGATGTTCACACAGTAGAGCACACACTTGTGCAAAAATGTGATCTCATTCCAGTCTCAAACAGATGATAATTGACCTCATTTTATGCTTAGTTGATGACAGTTTTTCAAATGAGCAGTGTGATGGGGGCCGACCAAATCCCTTGAAAACCCAGAGTGGCATTCAAGGTCAAAACTTAAAGTTAAAGGGAATAACTCTGGTACTTTGAAAGCTGCTCTTTGACTAACTGTTTGTATTAATTGGCCAATATTACTATCACTCACTTGATGAAACCTTGTAACAGTGTCCGACTTCTTAAGGTCCCTCAATGTTATGTTGAGTTTTGACTGTTGGCTCAGTTCTTATTGCTATGAAGAACATGGTGCCAAATGTCAATGCCATTTTACTACACCATGCATTAATTAACCTTTTTTTTATTGTCAGTGTAATATAATGATTTGAAGTGCTAATCACATAAACGCTTAAAATATTTGAAGTTTGATTGTGACATGTTTTCCCCTTATTTGGAAACAGGAGGCATGGATAGAAAGTGTGTGCTGTTTTGCATTGAAAAATACGAATAGTCTTGGGCTGGCCCTGGGAATGTGATTAATCTATATTATGTATATTTTTCAGTGTAAATATATACCATCAAATTGCACATAAATCAATATTCTATTTTAAGCCAGTTGTGACCACAGTAGACTTGTACACGGTTTGCAGTAATTCCATCAGCATTGTAGTTACCATATTTAGCTTTTTACTATGTTTCATATCGATTGTAACAAAATGCCTGAAAACACTTGTTTGCAGTGTATTTACAAATGTGTAAAAAGGGAATTGTCAATTTGTTTACTAATAAAAGATTGACAAAAATATCTTGAGTGAGTGTGCATGTCCTATAAGTGTCTCACTTCCTTCTGTTCAGCCCAAGAGAGATGTCAGCATTAAGTTGCTCCCTGGGGATACAGTGACAATGTTGTTAGTGATTGGCTGTGTTGTTCAGTTGGCAGACAGCCGCCTGGCTATATATATATAAAAATGACACTTGAGATGCGTGTTTGACTGGCAGAGGGCTTTTCACTGCACTTTGAATAGTGCTGAGAAGGCAGAACTCTTAATTTGACAACCTCCCAATCCCCCACTAAGCCCCACTTTCTTTATAAAGCATGTTTGCTTGAGGCATGAAATATATGACTGTAAACTATTACACTTGTAACAATTAAGGGCTCATCAGGTGTAAATATTATAATCAATCATTACATGGCAGTGTGAGAATAACATGGGTGCTTGTGTAAACGAAGAGAAAAGAATGAAAGTTAGCTTGACAGGTGAAAAATAAATTGATTTATGAAATTAATTAAAGGTACACCAGCTCACTGGTGTAGTTCCAATTACATGTTTTTGCCAATGAGCTGCTTTCTATCCAGGAAAACATGGGAGTATTTCACAATGTCTTACTTTATGCTGCTGTCAAACACAGGTGTATATAATAACATTACTAATGGCTGCATATGCAGTCAGATGCTCAGGTGTTCCAGGGCCTCGCATACTGGTTCATTGAACCACTTAATGGGAATGGAGCCATTATTAATGTTATTACTTACACCTGTGTTTGTTGTGCAATAATTCAAAATGTTCATGGTGAAAGGATTTATAATGCACCTTTATGACCCATATCCATGTCATAAAGTATTTCCCATCCTTTATTGAGATACACAAACAAATCCAATATCTTTGTACCATACAATAAACATAAATACAGTACATATGGCGGCCTTAGATTAATAGAAAAACAAACTAAGTGAAATGTATTTTTTAACTCCTTTGTGAAAACTAAGAAGCTAGGATTTTTACTTGCACATTTGTATTTATGAATGTAAAATTTAATTTAATATGATTAAAGGATTTAGAATATGTTTAGCGTTTAAATGTATGTTATCTTCCAGGCTGCCAAAATGTTTTATTATTATTACTATTATTTTTTTTCTCCAAAATAATATAAAATGTTAATAGATATGGCATCTACTTTTTTAATATTTCAAAATGGGTAAACGTAGGAATAAATTTGAAAGAAACATAATTGTGTTAGTCATCAGATAAAAATTAGCAAAGAGCCAAGTCTTTCTCCACGCCAAGTTATCCCCAAAGCGATTCCATGATGAGATTACATGCGATATTGTCATAACATGTATTTAAAGAGTTCTTATGGGAATATGAAGAAAAACTAAACTGCACTGGAGTAAGAGAGGGTAACAGCTGATATATAAGCTTTAGATGTTTTGCCTAAATAGCCTACATGTGTCAGAAGGGATTGCACCAAAAACCTTTGCGTAATCCCCAGGTGTTACGGGGTATTGTACTGTAATAAAAACTCCTCATAACTACAGAAAGGGCCAGTGATGGAATGTAACTAAGTACATTTACTCAAGTACTGTACTTAAGTACAATTTTGAGGTACTTGCACTTTATTTGAGTATCTCCATTTCATGGTACTTTATACTTCTACTACATTTTAGATGCCAAAACGTACTTTTTACTCCACTACATTTATTTTAAAGCTTTAGTTACTGGTTACTTTGCAGATTCAGATTATTAATTCAAAATATAAATCAACTAATAAATTATTAAAGTGAAGTGGGGGCCACCACTTCAACCAGTGTGAAAGGACGTGGTTATTTCAGCCCACAGAGTCCAGCATGTAAAGTTTAGGCAAGGCAAGGCAGCTTTATTTGTATAGCATATTTCAGCAACAGGGCAATTCAAAGTGCTTTACATAAACATTCAAGAACATTGCGACAAAGTGCAAAAGAACATTAAGACATAATTAAAACAGTTATAAAAACATAAAAACATTAAAGATTAGAAAATAAAAACAAGCTTAAAATAAAAGCTAGGATGGAAGCTAAAATAGAATATAACACACGAAAGTAAAAGCTGTAGTGCAGTATAAGATCATTATCTGGTTTAATAAAATGCTGGACTTTGTGGGCTGAAATAAAAACCTTTAACCACGTCCTTTCACACATGGTTGAAGTAGTGGTGGCCCCACCATCCATCCCTGGGTGCACCCACCCTGGCATCACCCATCATCACCCCTCCTGTCACCCTCCCCCTCATTTTTAACAGTCTCTTCTGCACTATATTCACTTTTTTAATAGTCATGTATCACAGCTGCTACCCTGCACTATATTCAGTTTTAACTGTTTTCTTCATCTCCTTGTATTTTATATATATATATTTTTTTTTTTGGTACTTTGTACTTTGCACTACTAACTTTTTCACTGTCTTTTTACTAACATGTTTTGCACTATAGAGCTGTGATGCTGGAAACTTGAATTTCCCTCAATAAAGTTACTATCTATCTATCAATCTATCTATCTATCTATCTATCTATCTATCTATCTATCTATTTATCATCCACTGTTTTAAATGGTTTCTGAAATATCTATACAGTTGTCTGATGTGATTTGTAATTCCAGTCCACTCTCTTGAACCTAAACTTACATGCTGAAATAAAAAACCTGCATGTTTTAACCACGTCCTTTCACACTTGGTTGAAGTAGTGGTGGTACCCCACCATCCACCATCCCTGGGTGCACCCACCCTGGCATCACCCATCATCACCCTCCTGTCACCCTCCCCTCCTCTGGGTGGCTGCTATGCAGAGGCAGTGACGTCACCAGGCTGTTTCTCGCTGCCTTCCTGCTGCATCACAACAGCCGTCAGTAGCTCGAGTATACTAGCACACTAGTAGTGACCGGGGGGGCAGGAGAAATATATATATATATCTATTCATTGATAAAACAACAACTCGTTTATTGACGCGTTGCAGCACTCAACCAGCCTGTACCACGGTGGGTTAACCAACAGGACAGGAGAGGAACTGGTGTCAGCAGCAGAGCGATCACTAGTCCAGCTGCAGCTGTTGGGACATGGCCAGGCCGGAACAGGTCCTGCTCTTGGAGCCGCAACACGAACTCAAATTCAGAGGTAAGAGAGGAGGAGGAGGAGAGGAGGAGCTGCTGCCTCTCTAACAGCGGGGGTAGGAGATGAGAGGAGGGGGTAAACAACCCGTGGAGACAGTATGTCCCTCTAGTATGAGGAGAATAAGAGTGAAAGGACGGCAGGTCAACTGACAGCTAGCATGTTAGCTTAGCTGTGTTAGCTCCTGAATGCTAACCAGGCTAGCCAGGCCCCTGTCACTGTCACACACTCCTGCTGCAGAAACCTGCATTTAAAGAGGTTTTACAAGTGCAACATATGTCCCCTGAGATATAGCAATCATAATAAATGTGTTACAGTATAACATGCCTCTTAAATTCATTACATTTCATTGCATATAAGCTACAACATCCTTAGCTTAGGTCTGGCTAGCTGACACCTCGCTCTCTGATTGGCTGTCTCGCTCTGCTCTGTTGGCACAGCCAGCTGTCATTTAATAACTTGACAGCTCACACAGGATGAAGTATCAGGGCTACCTTTGCTGCTTAATATGTCAGCTACAGGTCATCAGCATGCACACCATCCTAATAGACATTTCAGTGAAGCTTTTGGCTGCAATATGTCAGGTTGCTTTAGGCCCCAAATAATGTTACATAAACACTCATGGTATACTGTATTTGTTTAGCAACAGATTACAGAGATCCTGCCACAGTTTGACATATTGTACTCTGGAATAAGAAGTTAGATAGTTTCATACATTTTTTAAATTGTTGAAAACACAGTCAAACTTTATCAGTAGTCTTGTCTTAATCAAAACATCACACCAATTTTAGCCTCTTGACATTGGCTCCCTGTTTGATTTATGTGTTTAATGTGCCCCAGTGGTGTTTGGTTCAAGCACCCAAAAAATACATTTAAAAGAACCAGCAGTACCTAAAAACATACTACTTTTTGCCCCAAAAGCTATGAGTTTCATTTTAATGTGACTTCTAATATAGTATATTAAATTTGTATTTCCTATTATTTTGACTGATATTACAATTGCGATATTAGAGGGAATGATCATTTTTACACCATTATTCTCATTTTCATTGAAAAACATCTTAAATGATGATGGTGGGGATCTGTACCAAACCTAAATTCATCACCTTTCATTGCACATAAGCTACAACATCCTTAGCAGGTCTAGCTAGCTAACACTCTGCTCGCTTTCTGATTGACTGTCTCTGCTGTGTTGGCACAGCCAGCTGTCATTTAATAATTTGACAGCTCACAAGACGACATAACAGGGCTCACCTTTGCTGCTTGATATGTGAGCTACGGGGCAATCAGCATGCCCCACCATCCTTTTACAATCGCTAATAGACACTTAAATGAAGCTTTTGGCTGCAATATGTCAGGTTGCTTTAAGGCCCAAATAATGTTACATAAACACTCATAGTATACTGTATTCGTTTAGCAACAGATTACAGAGATCCTGCCACATTTTGAAGTATTGAAATATTACACCAGCATCATAAATCAATTTATTTTTCACCTGTCAAGCTAACTTTCATTCTTTTCTCTTCGTTTACACAAGCTCCCATGTTATTCTCACACTGTCATGTAATGATTGATTATAATATTTACACCTGATGAGCCCTTAATTGTTACAAGTGTACTAGTTTACAGTCATATTTTTCATGCTTCAAGTAAACATGCTTTATAAAGAACGCGGGGCTTAATTGAAATATTGCACATTGTACTCTGGAGTAAGAAGTTTGTTTAGTTTCATACATTTTTTTAAATTGTTGAAAGGACCGCTCTAGCTTCAAAACACAGTCAAACTTTATCAGTAGTCTTGTTTTAATGAAAACATCACACCAGTTTTTAGCCTCTTGACATTGGCTCCCTGTTTGTTTGATGTGTTGAAATGTGGCCAGTGGTGTTTGGTTCAAGCACCCCAAAAAATACATTTAAAAGAATCAGCAGTACCAAAAAAATATACTACTTTTTTGCCCCAAAAGCTATGAGTTTAATTTTAATGTGATGTCTAATATAATATAATAAAACATCTAATTGCTATTGTTGTATTAGAGGGAATGATCATTTTTACACCATTATTCTCATTTTCATTGAAAAACATCTTAAATGATGATGGTGGGGATCTGTACCAAACAAAGATGTTTTCTTACGTCTGTAGAATATGATGTGTAGGCCAGGAATTTCTGCAGCATGACAATATTTAAACTAAAATGGCATTTTTTACACACATTTTGCCTTTAACAAATATTGCGTCTCCTGCAATTTAAAAATTGCTGTATACAGGCCCTATTGCGATTTTAATAAAAGTCTGATTAATTGTGTACCGTAGATCACATATGGATAAGATACTGTGTTTTGTGTCAGTTTAAAGGACCATAATGCTAATGTTCAAATGTGCGAGTGTTATTTTACTATGATTACAGTGTAACGGCTCATTATACATACATTCAACTCGTTATAGTACAGTGATGAAGTGTCTGACTTTGAATTGCAGGCTCACAGTGAGCCTGTAAAGTGCATTAGCAATAATATACAGTGAGGTGCCCTGATATATGGAAATACTGAACAAAACAGAGGTAAAATAATGCTACAATACTATTTCCTCCACCATGTCTGTTATTAAGACACCTGGAAGTGTATTATAGACTAATGTACCACAAGCAAAAAGAGAAGCTGTTTGTTTGTAGTCAGTGTAACCTGTGGGCAGGTTTGTTTCACCAGGGAGAGTGTAGGAATAAACTGGTATTATTGTAGATTTTTCTTACTGTCTACAAATGCCATGAACAGACCCAAAAGGCACAATGTGTTAGTCTGTCTCTCAATAGTTTTTTAACTTCCCTACCCTGTCTATGGCTCTCTGCCTCAAGCCCATTATGGCTCACTGATGACTAAAAGAAAAAAAATGCAGGTCACAAATATTGAGATAGTTGGGAGTATTTTCATCCACAGATTAATACACATTTGGTGTGCTTGTGAGTATTTAGAGCACCAGGATGATATGGCATTGACTCAAAATAAACTAAATTCAAGTAAGGCTAATTCATATATTCTAAATATTTTTTGTGATTAAGGTATATTGGCTACACAGGCGATACTTGTTAATAGGATCAATTTGTTGTTGGTTTTGTTAGGGCTGTACCCAAATCCGATTTTTTTTTTTAATTTGAATTAGATTTTGCTGTTCAATACGAAGATTCGACTATTCATTCCTATTTTTTATATTGTCTGGCAGTCAGAAAATCTATTGGTATGACTTTCAGTGATGATTTCGACATATAAACATAGTCAAATGCGGTCAAATGCGGTCCGCCACAGTTTTTATAATGAACCGAAAATCTTTTTACACTTCTCAACCAAGTGTCTAATCAGATGTTGATGCACGAGTGTTAACCAGACAGAAGGAACTATGTGCCCTCTCAGTATACTAGACAATACCACAAATCACATGCCAATACGCAAGCCCCAAGTTATATGTAGGCAGGCATTGTGAAACTTAAGGAAATAAAGAGGTCTGTTAGTAGCAGCTTGTTATAGGCCTGGGCTCAGACTATCGGTGGGCCAAATACTGCTTAAGTGTTGGGGACTGGACTTTTTCATTTTTTAATAATTTTTATCTTCGACAGAGGTATTATTAACAAATCTTTACAAAAAAACTCCCTGCTCCTCACTTTATATCTGCTATTTATTAAATTTAACCTTGAAAGTCGACAGCTTCAAACATTAGCTCTTCATAGTAGTTTTAAACTGCCGTTTGTGGTTTTTGTGAGTTGGATGCTATCCCGAGAAACTTTCAGGAAGTAGTAGATCAGGTGTACAGTAGTCGGTGGCGTGAGTCCCTTTCATTAAAGGCCTTTAGAAGTCAAGCCAAGCTTGTGAGGGTCTGAGTTTCCTCTCTGTTTTTGCTCAAAGGGGAAGGGAAGTGTCAGTTGCTCTGGATGTTTGCTGAGCTGAAACTTTATCTTGAATCTGGTGTATGTGCTAATTCTGAAATAGCTCCATGTTTTCATGCACAGTTAGTGTGCCTCTCTCAACCGCAAAAGGTTTTGCTCACTGTAATAGCTACTGTAGTGGCCTAATTTATTATTTTGTAAGAAAACCATACCTGATTGTAAAACCTGGCCTGGCTGAGTTTTGGGTTTTGCAATAGTAGCATAAAATCACAAGTTACAATGTTGGGATAACTGGAAGTTGGTAAACAAATGGATTCATTGTCATCACTCTTACGAAGTCACGAGTTGTGCTTTTCACACACAAAAACATCACCAGACCATCAATGTCTCAAAACACAAATCAACCAAGGAGATGTCTACTGATGTAGCTGCTGGCGGGTCACTTACTGTCATGCATGATGGATGAACAGATTTTAATATGCCACAGCAAAGTGACATAAAACATTGGCCGCAAATAAATTTGGTCCTCTTTCACAGACATAGAATAATTTATGAATATTTGTTTTATATGCTTTTTAATGATATACAGTAGTAGTTCCAAAATGAAAGCTGCGTTTCCGTCAGTCTGTCTGATGTTAATGTGTGGTATTGGCACCGTATCCGCAAAGTTTGGGAAGTCATACATTAATTCGTCACGGACCCTCACTTGACTATGAATTAGCTTTGCTCTCACGAGAGGTACTGGAAAAACACAGGAGTGACTAACGGCTGCCAGTTAGCTATCTGGATACATTTCGCTAGCAGTTTCTGGAGTGTCCTGTCAATAAAGACACTTTTGCCAGAAATAATAGGAATAATTTAAAGACATGTAACACTGTGGTTTTGTGAGGGAGCACTTAGGTAATACATAGAATGAGATTTGTTGGAATTTGCACCCCCTCCAATATGTGTAATGTGCTGATAATATCAAAGAAGACTCATTCGACTCTTGGCTTTCTTCTCCAGGGTCAATGCATTAGCCAGATTAGGTTTTGTACTTTTTTTTTTTTTTTTTTACAGTGTTCATGCAAGAGTTCTCATATCCAACTGATTTGACTTTTCTGTTAATGTCATTACCACTAAAGTGAAAAGAAAACCTTACACCAAAGTGGAGATTGCTTGCCCTTGTGACAGGTATTTATTGTGAGTGCAATAACTATACCTCTGAATTTATCTGGTGCCTCTGAACCTCTGAATCGCTGCTCGCATCTTATATATAAATATTGTTCAGCAGTTCAAATAGGTCTGGTGTTGTGCTCATTGATGGTTGTTTAAACAACCGAGCCAATCAGATCTTTGATTAAGAATGTAAAAATGGTCATCTTTCTGTGCCAAAGCCAGAAAAGCAACGACGGAGAAAAAGAAACAAAATGACAACAGTTACTGCTGATTAGCTAGAACAACATAACTCTTCCTCCCAAACAGAAAATGGCTAACATTAACACAATGCCAATGCCTTCACTCAATAGTTAAATGAAAAGAAATGGCAGTTCAGTCCGATTATTAGGCTAATCTGAATCCATTAGCACCAATTACAAACATTATGAGATTGATTCATTCAATCCAGAAACTGCCAGCCTGATGTTTAGACTGAATGGCCAACCTGTATTACCTTCTCATTAGATGTTTTTCTTGGGTGGAGGATTTGATTATCGCCTACCAGTCAATGATGTATTTATCTGCTCTGATGTCACTGATGCTGCAATATCATACGTTAACAGAAGTTAATGCAAGTTTGCTGTTGACATTAAGACTATATTGTTGCAAAGAAATAAGATATATAAAAATAATAGGGTTGTATTATCTGAAAATATAATCTAAAAATTAGAGTTCCCTCCACTGGGTATGTTTTTTCCTGTATCAAGACACCTCAGTTGACATGATCGCTGTAACAATATGGACATGAGTCATGACAGATAATTTAGCCCACCAAGAATATTTACTGATGATTGAGATTATCCATTTATGTAGCAGATGGCAATCTAACCTATTGGCTATCGGTGTGACGACGGATAAGCCTCTGGGTCCAAGGTGCTATATTCCTGGGGTATCCGTGTCCTCCTCATTGTTTACAGTCTGATTAGCAACTTGAGATGCGAGACTGGAGTTGAGAGATGACATGTGCGACCAGATTGTTTCACAAGAAGCCAGTTTACAAGCTAATTTCAAACCAATAACAAGCTAAATCATCGTCATAACCGGTGGGTTCCAATATTACATTTCGGCCAATGCGTTCCACCTCTTTTGCTCTCCATACGGACTGTTTATCTGCATTCAACCAAAGCCTGCTCGGACATGATTGGTCAATACTACTTGAACTCCAAAACGAAAACCAGAACGCTTCTGATACAAAATCTTGTCTTGTTGCCGACAGATTCTGCACATGAATGCTGATGGTAACAGAATGGTTAGGCTGCTTGGATAATATTTGCAAGCTAGCTAGCTAACTTATTAGCTACCATTAGTCCTGCTCCCACCCTGAGTGTTAATTTCTCATTATTGTAGAACATGCATTTAACAATTGATTACAGTTATGTGTGTGTTATTCCCATGCCTCCTCTACCTTTCCCTTCTTTATGACCTCATTTCTCTTTATTCCTTCAACCTCAGACATTACTTAAGGTTGAACATTGCCTTGACCACCATATCATTTCATAACCAATAGCAATTATTAGACGCTAATTGAATGTAGCTGCTGTTCACTCATGCGTTTTAAAGAGGTTAAGACCAGAGGAAAATGTGTCAAACAGA
The DNA here is from genome assembly GCA_916701655.1 of Sebastiscus albofasciatus. NCBI lineage: Eukaryota > Metazoa > Chordata > Actinopteri > Perciformes > Sebastidae > Sebastiscus > Sebastiscus albofasciatus. Next base: position 18,094 of record CAKAOI010000114.1, read on the forward strand.
CTATCCCACGTTTGGGAAAGAATTAAAGAAAGTTAAATAAGCCAATTTACTTGAAAGTTAAAATACAAGTAATCAATACATGTGCATGGAAGAAACAAAGGTTGAAACAATGTGCAATAATTACCTATTTAAAATGAATATAAAAAAGTTAGTGCCCCATAAAATCCACTGACAATCTAGTGCTGCAGTCTCAAAACTCACTTAACCTTCATTCACCTTTTAGATTTGGCACAGTGATATTTTGCTGTGGCTTTTGTTGTAAGGGTTTTCTGCATTATTGACAAATCTGTGCGGCTTAATGCATCCGGCCTTGTGAGAGCTTCAGAGATATGTGGCCTGCATCAACAATGATAGCTGTAATTATTTGAAGCCAAACTGAATCAGCTATTCCGATTATGCAGTCGTAGAGGCCTGTGATTTATAGATTTGTACACATAGTTTACTCTTTAAAGGTTTTGGTAAATTGATACTAGAATTGTTTTTGATAATCAAGAAAACAGACTAGACATCAGTTGTCAACATCAATCTAGAGAGCAATGTTAAATGAAGACGAAAAAGCAGATGGCTTTGTTTGCATCCTTGACATATTAACAATAATCCAGCTCTCACCAGGGTTTGTTACTGAGATGCTATATTTGGGGTTTTAATGAGAGAAACAGACTGGAAGTATTTATCTTGAGGACAACTTCAAGTCAAACATATTGAAAACCTGCATTAGTTGAATTGGCGGTAAAACCCTGTTTATCTAAAATGTCAAGTCAAATAAAGAAAATGTGCAGCAGAAGGTCAAATTGTGGGCAGCAAATTGAATTTGTTGTAATTAAAGTCACATCCAGTTAGGCTTTGATAGACCACATTTAAATGTGTTAACATACATGTCACATATTTTTAATTTAATTTACCTACTTGTATTTCAGTCATCTGATTTATTTAGAAGCTTAGATTAGCCTTTTTCTGCTGTGTATATACAGTATAACAGTGTGCTTTTAGTCAAATCTGTGTTATACATTTGGCAAACTTCCCTGAAATTTGGTTCTCTATTGGGACAAATTATTTCAATATTAATGATACCATATATTACAACATAATTACAATTTCCACACGTTTACTGATTCAAATGAAGCCCCCACTCTACTTTCTTCCTTGATATGTGAGCATAAGGATGTAATGTTTAAAATATTTTCTTTTTATATAAGGATGGTTTGTCAGTTTTTTGTCATTTTTTATTAAAACCGGTGCTTTTTCTGCAGCAGCAGATGATGGATTTGCATGTATTTTGTACCAGTTGACTAAGAGACAATCATTTAATTTTATTATGTCACTTTCTGACTGCTCAGATTACACACATTACGAGCTTGTTTGAGTTTGTATGCCAGTGGCAGTTTTATTCTGTACATGTGTCATTTTCTCCAACCAACTGGCATTCAAACGACTGAAGTGATGAATAGTATTTTGAAATACTGTGGCGTGAGATCATAACTCTAAGAGAGCCTTTGGCCAACATCAAAATTGTTGCCATTAAATGTGACTTATGTAGTTTTGACATTGCTTAAACAGCCTTTGATGATTAGTTTTACTTTTTTACTCTCTGGTAAAGAGAATTTAAAGATGTTTTCCTGAACTATCCAACAAAAGGAGAAGGAGAGATAACTGGTTGCTCTGTGTACTCAACCATAAGGCAAAAAATGTGTTGGGTGCTCTTCATAAAGGGGGAAAAATCAGGATAGAAAGGAAGGCAATCCAGGCACTCCAAAATATTAAAATAAGTGGCAAACGAGGAAGAAAATATATTAAAAAGCCTTTATTATAGTGGCTAAATCATTAAAAAAGCCAACATGTTTCAACCACTGTAGGTCTTCGTCTGGACTTTCAATAAAACAGAGTTTTTAAGTGTCCACCCTATCTTCCCTCTTCACAGGTCCATTCTCAGACGTGGTCACCACAAATCTCAAGCTCGCCAACCCTACAGACAGGAATGTGTGTTTCAAGGTGAAGACGACAGCGCCGCGCCGGTACTGTGTGCGGCCAAACAGTGGAATCATCGATGCGGGAACCTCAATCAACGTCTCAGGTAATGATTGAGGAAGTGGGACCGCACAGGGGCCATTAAAGCTATTATCATTAACTTACAGGCTACTTTAACTAACAGCCTAGCTGCTACTGTGGCTGAAACGATTAGTTGATCACAAGAAAACATATTTGACAGTTTTGATACTTTTAAGTCTTTTATCAAGTTAAATACTGAACATTTGCTGGTTACAGCTTCTCAAATATGAGGATTGTACTGTTTTTTTTTCTATATGCCCCTTTGTTTTTGGAGTTTTGGTCAGACAAAGTAAGCAACTTGAAGGTAGCATTCCTTGTAAGGCGTGATATCTATGTGTTGTATGTTTTATAGATTACATGATTGATATTGAAAATTATATGTATGTAGCCCTAGTCGCTACAGCCATGACTTATTAGACCATCTTAATATTGCTGACTTTGTTTTTATTTGTATATTGATTTAAAAACCGAGCAACTGTGGGAAGCAAACTATTATCTCTCTCGTATACTGAATGGGTTTGCTCTTTTTACGTAAACACACACCAGTCCTCTCCTTTTACCCAGCATTCTCCCGTCCCCTCGCCCCAGTCCCACCTGGCAGGCCTCATTCCCAGTCCTGCACTCTGAGGGAGACAGGTACAGGCTAGTGTTTCCACACTGTGCCACCTCTGCCATTTACAGCCACAGACTCATTTTACAACCTCCCCTATCTGGTGTCAACAACTGCAAACTGTGTCACCGGGGCCTGCAGTCAGCAGCGGGCGACAAATCAGCACTGTCCTCTGTGTCAGTCGCCTTCATTTTTCACCCTTATTAGGCTGAGAAAGGTCACAGGTTTGCGTCCCAAAAGGAGATTGCTTTTCTGAGAATGTAGTTACTATACTGTAGGCAAACATATAGGCATGGTCTGTAATCTCTTTCTGCCCAGTCTGTCTTCAGGGAGAACTCAGAAAGAGGTGTACTTAACATGATAACAAGCAGTTGTGGGTTCTTATCTTGCAGGCATTTGTGTGTGTGTGTGCTTTTAAATTGAACACACA
>CAKAOI010000118.1:0-23911 GCA_916701655.1 Sebastiscus albofasciatus
TGTAAAGTTGGGAATGCAGGTAAATAAAAGTGACAGGTATTCTGTGATGAAGTTCGAGGTGACACTGACAGCATGACTGTCAACCACACACGTAAGACTGAGAGCAGTGCTTCACCTACAAAGTCCAATGACACGGAGGCGAGGAGGAGAGACGGATGGAAGGCCTTGTCGGGGATATTGCTTCTGTTAACTTTTGTTGCAAGTATTTGCACGGATATTGTTGCAGATAGAAGTGGAGGAATGACATATACAAGCAGACTAATACTCCACTATCATTCCTAATTTGATACGAGGCATGTAAACAGCATATTCTGTTTGGATATTCTGAATTATTCAAAATGGAATATTTTCCGATCATGTGTGATATGCCGATGTTATATCGAGATATACTATATTATTGTATAGAGGACATTCGAAATATGCATCTCAATTGTTGTTGTTTTTACCGCAGTTTGTGATAAACGGCCTCTTGCCTGTTAAGTGAGTTTAGCCATAAAAGGATTAGCTTGAAGAACCAACAAAGTCTCACGGCGGTTTGTGAGATAGTCATGAAATGTAACCTCTTTGATTTGTGTGCATAGACACGTGCCAGCAACACGTGACACGTGTCAATTTCCGCTCCAGTCTTTTCAAAATAAAACTACTTAGTTAGTTTCAGGAATAGATGAACTTCGTTAGGCTTAGGCAACAAAACTACTTAGTTAGGTTTAGGAAACGATTGTGGTTATGGGTTATAATAACACCGGAAGTTCTGTAACTTAAGTACGGAAGTTAAGTGACAAAAACTGTTTAGTTAGCTTTAGGAAAAGATCACGGTTTGGAATAAAATAACTCCGGAAGTGCCGTCACTTAAGTACGGAAGTTACATGACAAATAAATCAACTTTGACTTCTGGTTTCACGGGGGACACCAACTGGGCTGGAAGAACAGTTGTGCAAAACTTGCATCAATAATTATAATCCAATAACATGAGTTATTTTGCATAATCAGTATTTTAAGTATATTTTGATGTTAATACTTTTGTCTGTTTACTCAAATAAGATTTTGAATGCAGGACTTTTACTTGTAACTGTAGTAGTGTAACCTTTACTCAAGTAAGCGATCTGAATCCTTCTTCCACCTCTGGTTTTTAGTAGTAGAGACTTTTCATTCATTCATTCATTCATTCACTCATCAACCTCTCACTGCAAACATTTTTTTTTGTTTGTCAATAATAAAAGAATAAATTCTTATCACACCATTAACGCTTATTTATGTTGATAAAAAGCCACCAATCTAGTGTTTAAAATACTGTGTTTAAGACATTAAACGTCATCTTGAGCTTCAGAAATCCAAGGCGACAACTTTGTAGCAAACAGCTGTAAAGAGACACACTCCCTCTCTGTTTTTTCCTTTCACAGTCCCATTCGTAAATGCTTATTTTTGAACACAGAAATGGTTCCCAATTGATTTGGCGTTTTGTCCCCCCCCCCAACCCCCCTGCTTGCTCTGGTACACTCCTCTCCGCCTCTGCGATAATGCCTTCCAGTGGTGAGCTGAGGCCATTTATTTTGGATGGTGAATGGATCGCAGCCTGCCAAAACACGATTGTTCGGGCCAAGTTTCCGAATGGCCGGTTACCTTTTTAAAAAGCCCTGTAAAATAGGACGCAGGCCATAAGTCGCACCACTTCTTCAGGTAACCTTCAGTAAATCTTCCGTGTCTGTAATTAGAGTCATTTCAATGATTTTGCCATGGCAGGCGTGAAGACACACTGGAGTAGTTGTGCTTCCCATTGATTTTGTGACAATAATGATTACATCATCACAAAGTTCCCCAAGTTTCTGGGAGTTAGTTGTCCCAACATCTAGCCAAACATCCTTTGTATCCTTTGATGATGACATAAATCTTATTTCAGTATGCTATAGAAGATTAATCTTGGTCATTCTTTGATAGTTTCACTGGTGGTGCTGATGTTGTATTTCATCCTGTCGAGGTATAAAGGCTCTTTGTGTCACTGGGGAAAAACTCAGCTCAGGCGGTAACTGCTGCTTTCCCCCTGGCTGTACATTGAAAAATATCCTCTAGCAGATTATTCACATATTTGCATTTTGCTTACTACAAAGCACTTTCAGGTAGCCGTGGTAAAGCATTGCCTGGGAACTCCATTAAGCATTCAGTGGCCTGTCATAGTAGAACAGGCTTATGGGTTTCAACCTTACCCTTGTTCCCTTGTCACTGATATGCACATATACAAATTACAAGCCCTGCGCTACACTCACAGGGGCCCACCTCAATCTCCTTCCCCCACGGCTTCATTTAATGACTTCATCACTCACCGGTAACGTTTTTTTTTTCTACCATTCGGACGGTTCTGGCCAGTGACCTGCCTGGGATCGGTCTGACTTGCCTGGGCAGACGGTGAATCATGCAAAAGGGTCTTGGGAGTACTGGAGATCCAAAGCTCCGTGATTATCCCTTTCACTCAGGCTGGATGTAGGCTGAGCTGGCTGGACTAAAAGCCCAGATCAGTGCCTCTACAAATGGGACCCTAAGCCCCAGGGCTGCTAACCCTTCTTTATTCAAGCTGGCTTACTGGCAGGACTTGGTATGTGGTGGTGCAGACACATGAGGTCAGTCGGTCTCTGCCTCTCATTCCCTGTCTGACCCCATTTTTCACTTCCCAGTAATGGGATAACCGAAAGTTATTCTTTGTTTTGTTTAATTCTGAATCTGGTTTATGGAGGATGAAGTGTGCAGTGAAGATTGCAAATGACTTGAAAGAAATGTCTTAGATTTAAAACCACAGTTTAGCACATTGACCATACCCAGTCCAGCCATACACTAGGTTTCCACTTAGCCTTTTTTTAAAGGGACTAATCCTTTATGTGCCACAGTTCTTGTCACTCCCAACTCCCCCTATTGATGTATGTGTTGCTACTAGGGCTGAGCCATATGGATAAAATCAAATATTACAATAGTTTTACCAAATATCTCTATCGATATTGCAACGATATTGTAGGGTTGCTTTCACAAAATATTTCCTAGGGCTGTCAATCGATTAAAATATTGAATCGCGATTAATTGCACGTTTTTGTATCTGTTCAAAATGCTCCCAATAAGGGGAGATTTGTCAAGTATTTAATACTCTTATCAACATTGGAGTGGACAAATATGCTACTTTATGCAAATATATGTATATATGTATTATTGAAAATGAATTTACGACACAAAACAATGACAAATATTGTCCAGAAACCCTCACAGGTACTGCATTTAGCCTAACAAATATGCTCAAATCATAACATGGCACACTCTGGGTACCCATAGAACCCATTTTCATTGAAATATCTTGATGGCAGAGGTCAAGGAACTCCTTTGAAAATGGCCATGACAGTTTTTCCTCGCCAAAATTGTGCATAGTTTGGAGCGTCTTTTGCAACGTACTAGCATGACATCGTTGGTACCAATGGATTTTACGGTTTTCTAGTTCCATATGATGCCAGTATCTTCTCTCTAACTTTAAAACTGTGCCCGGTACAACCTCCAAAATATCGATAGCGTTAATGCGTTAAAGAAACTAGTGGCGTTAAAACGCATTACTATCACGTTAACTTTGACAGCCCTAATATTTACACAGTGAGGTTTTTGATAAATATTCATCAGTGATGTGGACGACTAAGTGGGTAAAGGGAAATAATATAACTGCTAGAACATCACTTCACTGTAATACAGCCTTTAAAACCACGAAAAGACAGCACTTATGCTATATTACGATATCCAAAATCCACGACGATATCTAGTCTCATATCACAATATCGATATAATGTATATATACTGCCCAGCCCCAGTTGCTACTTTAAATCTACCATCTAACGGCATACTCAATGATCATCTTTGGCGCTAATGCATTTGATGATATCAGCGATGACTTGGGGGTATAGGAATGAAGGGAGAATTTCCAATGTGGTAATTGAGAGTGAAGCTTAAATCCCCCTCTGCCTGTCTGAGAGCTTCCCCTTGAGAAACTTGCCTGAAGTTAACTGGGACACTTGTGAAATTACTCCTATATGGTTGTGAGGGGATAAAGGGAATTGCTACTGTACATACTACCTCCCCACGGACTCCAACGAGCAGAGTCTAACGTTTTTTTCTTTTTTTTGTGACGGCTTCTCAACACCATAAATCTCTGATGTATAAGCCCAGAAGAGGCTACCGGGTCTCCAGTGGCAGTAAGGTATTGAGTGCCATTCGCAGCCTCTTTAATGCTGCAGCTTTTCACCTGCTGCACAATAGTTTACACTGATGGCACTAAAGTAAAAAGCTGAATGAGGAGTCATCTCTTGAAGCTTTAGGCATCCGTCTCACAAGCCTCCTGCTGCATCCCTCATTTTTTTTTTCCCCCCATCTCATGCCATTTGTATGCCCCTGTTTATGTGCTGCAACACATTTCGTCACCTAGAGATTCGTGGCTCTCTCGCCTCAATCTCAGAGAAGTCAAAATAATTCAAAGCAAGACATGGGAATTGGTGTCTGTCAGGGCTGCGTCCTAAGTTGTCACACCTTGTGGCTGGAGATAGCTGCGGGCTGGATTTACAGCCACAGGGTTGGTTTTGGTTTCCCTAGAGCTATCGCGGTCACCAACCATACTCCTTTTGGAGAGTTTAGGGTTTATGTCTCTGGAAACATACATGGTGTATAAGTCGGTTACTTGTTTGCCTCATTTATGTGTGCAAACATACGCACATGGTAATGAACACCCACCAACCGTGTATTGGTGCAAGCTGTAAGCTCTGTATTCTTAGCATCCTCTAATTGCTCTGCCTATCCTCTAATACCCTTCCAGCACTGTGTTTGCTTTCCAATGATTCCTATCCCCTACTGTGCCCCCCTCTGTAGCCGTTCTCGGCTAAATAATGAATTTGTTTGAAGCTAGTCTCTCTCCCCTGGCTAACCGCAAGCTACAACCACTTTAATGTGCTTCCCTTTAATGTGTTCTTGCTCTTCTCAGCAATCTGTGACCCTTGGAGATAATTGTGAAGCCATTATGTGGAATCATTGTCATTATGCAGGCTGTCACGGAATGATTGTTGTACCTTGTGCATTTTTACAGTATCGACCGGGGTCATTGCTCATGTTAGAGATGTTGTGATTTAGCTGAATGTGCCACGAATTAAAGGTAAACATCGTATCTTATTATGCTAGGTTCCCTAAAACACTGTATAATGGCATGACTGTAGAATTAAGTGTATAACACCTAGGACCTCTGACCTCAAGATATGTGAATGAAAATGGTTTCTATGGGTACCAACGAGTCTCCCCTTTACAGACATGCCCACTTTATGATAATCACATGCCGTTTGGGGCAAGTCATAGTCAAGTCAGCACACTGACACACGTTGATTTTGCCATGTGATGATTTGAGCATATTGTTATGCTAAATGCAGTACCTGTGAGGGTTTCTGGATAATATTTGTCATTGTTTTGTGTTGTTAATTGATTACCAATGATAATTATATACATACATTTACATAAAGCAGCATATTTGTCCACTCCTATGTTGATAAAAATATTAAATACTTGACAAATATCCCTTTAAGGTACATTTTGAACAGATAATAAAATTAATTTGTGTCTAATCGCTAATTGGTTGACAGCCCTACTATGTACAGTATATATAAATGTTGTCTAGATAGTTATAGTTTTCATCATTGGTATGTTTTTAAAAGGATTACAGTCATAGTTGGTCTGCGACAGAATACAAATCCCAGTATATGGTGTCACTTGATATAAATGATGTCCAGCAGAATAGTCCATTACAAACCAAATTCCTAGAGGAGCTGGCCTGGATTTTCTTACAGACTCAACATCATTCTTTTCCAGTTGAACTGGTTATACGTATTGTGAAACCTCACTCGTCTCCAAATTCATCAAAATCACCAAAACAGAAAATGTTACGAACTGAACCTTTGTCACCCCTTCAGCCGTGGTGTCTATATCAGCTGAGCCCCCCGTCTTCCCCAGTAATACACCCGCTCACACAAATCCACATACATACAATATAGTCACAGCAGCAGACTCAGTCTTCCTCAAAGAGCTGTAGACAAACAGTCAGAGGGTCTGTGTTAGATGCCCCGAGGCAAACAGAGTCCCTGCCAGACTCAGACACAGCAACAGTCATTTGGTTTCCTTTGGAATCAAAATGCACATGCAAGACTAGCCTGAATAAAGATGCAGAGGATGATACAGCGTGTCGCGTATACTCACTGTTTGTAACTAGATAATCATGAGAGAGTAAGAGTAAGCCTCTAAAACTAGGGTGATTGGCTTCATGTATTTCTAAAAGCTCTCTCAGATGACTTAATTGGTCAGTATTGGCATTTTGAGCTGGCGTCTTTTTAACAGCATGAAATAAAAAGGAACAGGGAAGTGATTAACTGCAGTAAAGGCACATTTAAAGTATTATTATTTAGCTCCTTCTTTTAATTTCTAATTTTTTTCTTGGTCTTTTTCCCAATCCTTCACTTGCCCATTTTACTCATGTATTAAATTAAAATTTCATTACTTGCGTTTAACTTTTTTAAATGATTTTTCTTTTTTTCCTAATCGGACTGCCATTCCTCTCCCTCTCTCTTTGTTCTCTGAGAAACTTTGTTCCTCAGAGGAAAAGTAAAAGGCGACTCAATCCACGCTCCGAGCTGCATGACTTAAGGGAGAACATTCATTGTTGCTGTTAAATTACTGAATTATATTTTAAACTGTTCCCTCTTTTTTCATGATTCATATGACAGAAAGTCACACTGAATTTGACTTAATTGGTAATATGAAAGAACCAAGAGGAACTGGCTGTCAGTATTTAGTTTGGTTTAGAGTTCTTGGCTCCACACTACGGCTTAGTTTCTGTCTGTAAACAAGACCGAAATAAAGCACCAGCAAGATGTGAGGCCCTTTTTTTTATTTCGCTGTGGTTTATCCCTGGAAGGCAGCACCGCTGAAGTACAAAATGGTAAATTACAGCAAACATTACTCATACTAAAAGACACCAAATAGCAGCCTATTCCCGGTTCAATCACACGCTGGACATTTGAAATGGACATACTCGCTCAGTTGCCAACGAGGGCTACTTGAAGTGTGTTTTTGAGAAACGCTGACTGATCTGTCGAATATGTCTACAGCGGTGAGTCACAGAAGACATGAAAATACACACAACTACAGGAAACATAGTGTATCTTAGCTGTCTCATGAAAGGAACTTTCTGTGTTAGAGTAGCATAAAGAACAGGGGGAAAAGAACAGGCATAAAACGGGGTATAAAAAGATACAAAAAGGTATGGGCCAAAATTTAAAAGGACTGTAACTTTCATTTTCAATATTTATTTTTATTGATGTTCCTGCTTCTGCAAGTCAAATCCTCATTGTTATTTGTACCTGCTCTATCTGCGCTATAGTATATAGACAATGAAAATGAAGCATACTCCTTATCCCAAACTCAGCCAGGGTGTTCTCATATACCATTCTTACAGTAGTAGTTTTGTTGCCTAAACCTAACAAAGTTGATATTTTCTTAAACCTAACTAAATAGTTTTGTTGCCGAAACATAACCAAGTCGATCTTTTCTTAAACCTAACTAAGTAGTTTTGTTGCATAAACCTAAGAAAGTTGATATTTTCTTAAACCTAAGTAGTTTTGTTGCTGAAACCTAACCAAGTCAATCTTTTCCTAAACCTAAGTAGTTGTTTTGCCTAAGCCTAACAAAGTCGATATTTTCCTAAACCTAACTAAGTAGTTTTGTTGCCTAATCCTAACCAAGTTGATCTTTTCCTAAACTTAACTAAGTAGTTTTGTTGGCTAAGCCTCACAAAGTCGATCTTTTCCTAAACCTAACTAAGTAGTTTTGTTGCCTAAACCTAACCAAGTTGATATTTTCCTAAACCTAAGTAGTTGTGTTGCCTAAGCCTAACAAAGTTGATCTTTTCCTAAACCTAACTAAATAGTTTTGTTGTCTAAATCTAACTAAGTAATTTTGTTGCCTAAACCTAACTAAGTATTTCAAGCGTAGTTATTTTAACCCAAACAACAATATTTTCCAAAACCTAACCAAGCTGTTTCCCGTGAAGACGGAAGTTATTTTGAAAATACTGTATGCATGTAATGAGCTGAAATTGATACGTGCTGCTGGACATTCGTAGGAAAACACACGAAACATGAGGAATGAGGAAGATATCATAGGAGCCGCTGTATGAGGATACGTTGACTCATCACATCCTGATTTTACTGCATCACAGTACAAGCCCTCCACTGTTTCTTCATTGCTTCGTGTGGTATTATCAAACAGTGATAATGATGATTAACAAGAAAAACTGTCAGTCAATATAATGCACTCGATTTATACAACCAAAAGGATGTTTTGGTTTGAGAATTGATTTCCCCGTTAACCGCTGCGAGGCTATTTACTGTCAATACATGCTTCTATCTCCTCTGGCTCGCTATTCAAGTAGGTAAATGACTGACCTGTTGAGATAGATAGTGCAATCAAAACCCTATTGAAACTAATTTCACACAAGTGATTGCTCTAAATTACCAAAAACATTATCTCTCTGTGTTTTTTTCTTTGGGAACCAACACATCTTATGAAGGGAGTGGGAGATACCAAATCCACCATGATGCATTTAGCAGAGGATGAATATGTCGTGCCTCGTTTGATTTCAGTGGAGAAAGAGCAGGCTTTAAACATTGTTCAGGGTGTCACATCATCATCTATGTATTGATTGAATGTTTACTAGGTTGTGTTCCTCCTGACATCATCAGAGAGGCATTTTATTTGCAGACACAGAGCTAGTTTAGAGAACCCTGACATTCATCCGCTCTGTGAAGTTTCGCCTCTCATCATCTGCAGCTGCTTCCTTGGCACTCGTAGCCCCCCACATGATAATGAACCTGGAGAAATGTTGGTGGGAAGGAAAGATGGACCTGCGCCGAGGCGAAAATTGCAAATGGGGAAAGGTCAGGGAGAGGAACGGGCAAAGCTGTCACTCCGCACAAATGTCAGAAGCACAGTTCAGCAGGTGTTATTAGGCAAAAGGCGGGCCAATTAATCCTGATTAGACAGCAAGGTTTTCAGGGGGCAGAGAGCCAGGGTTGAACTTTTCTTAATCTGTATATGAAGACGTGAAGAGAGGAGGAAGAATTGCTTGAAGTCATGTCTCCATTTTCTCGTCTCAGCAACACTTTTTTGTTGTAGCAATGTTCTGGTAACATGTTTAACAATAGCTTTGTTTGAGGACGTGCCAAACTAGCCACTAGGCAGGTATTATGGAAATATGTTACTTGGTGACATCACCACGTTACGGAAGAAAAGGCGGGACTTCAATCAATGCATTTCAGGCAGTTCAGGAACAGTTGGGGAGAGTGTCTCTCTTTGGCGTAGACTTTGGGCTTTGTAGCTTTGCAGACCTTTTACATGAACAAAATACTATATATAAGACACTAAAGGAAAGGGAAAAAAGCACCACAATAGTGCCCCTTTAATCTTAATTATTTACCAGACGTGTCCCCACCCATGCAATATATATATATATATTTTTTTTTTTCTATTTCCGTTTGTCACTTGGCATCATGTGGACTGGTTCTCTCTTTTTGCTTCGGAGATTTACAGAGATATGAAATGGGATCTGTTGTGCAAATGAACAAAATAAATTGATGGATAGTCCCCACCCTCGGCTCACATTCATTCTACTTCCTGCAGAGGTCTCTAAACGCCGTAACGCCAGTGGGCTCGCGCCTCAGATAAAAATATTAACTGCCACGCCAGCTGTTATAATCTGTTATATATCATTCTATATTCTTTTTATTTTCCCATCCATCCCATTATATTCCCAGCCTCTCTTTGGCTCGCTCAAACCCTCCCTTTCTCATCAGCATGCTCCCGTCTGTCTCACTTTCTGGTGAATAGCTTCCATGATGATTTCGCAGGTGCACTGTAATCCGTTCCAAAGCATGAATTATCACAAAACAAACACAGCGCAGGAACTGAATAAAAAAAATAAAAAAGCTATTGCTACAAGCTATCTTTACTGCCAGGAATAGAGGATCCTGGTCACTTCCTCCCAAGTGTGGAGAAGCATGTCCTTGCTCTCTGAGTCATCATCAGGCACAGGGAGGGCTTTTTCATATCATATGTTTTGTCAATAGTTGATTCATGTGTGAGATGGGTAATGTGATATAAGTTTACACTGTAACAGCCCCTCAATCAATGTCATCGCCCTTCCTGTCATTGGAGAGTGACACTGCAATCAGTACCGCTGCTACCACTCTCACCCAAGAGTGATTACAGAGGATGAGAGGGAGCGAGCAGCCGTCTTTTCCACTCTCTGTCCAGCATCTTATAATCATCAGACCATGGTGTGCAAAGAATGGGCAATGGACAAGAAAACTAATGTTGTTTTAACACAACAAAATAATTATGAGTAGGAAAATAAGATAAATAGTTTCTTTCCTAACCAGTCGGTGTCACTCGGACCTTAAAATCCTCTTGTGCATGAGGGATGCAGGTTTTTTATTACTATGTACAACACAGTGAGCAATTATGAAAGGGACTCATTTTCTTAGCATGACTTTCAACGACGTATTTTTTGTGCATTCTCCTACGAATGTCCAGCAACACGTGACGCACGTGTCAGTTTCAGCTCCAATTTGTTTTCAAAATAAAACTACTTAGTTAGGTTTAGGAAAAGATCAACTTGTTTAGGCTTAGGTAACAAAACTACTTAGTTAGGTTTATTCAACAAAACAACTTAGGTTTAAGGAAAGATAGGCTTGCTTAGGTTTAGGCAATGGAACTACTTAGTTAGGTTTAGGAAAAGATTGACTTGTTTAGGATTAGGCAACAAAACTACCTAGGTTTAGGAAAATATGAACTTGGTTAGGCTTAGGCAACAAAACTACTTAGTTAGGTTTAGGCAACAAAACAACTTAGGTTTAGGAAAAAATAGACTCGATTCAGTTTGGGAAATGAAACTACTTAGTTAGGTTTAGGAAAAGATCAACTTGGTTTGGCTAATGCAACAAAACTATCTAGTTAGGTTTAGGAAATGATCGCAGTTTGGGTTAAAAGAACACCCAAAGTGGAGTAACTTAAGTATGGAACTTAAGTAAGTATTACGTGACAAAAACGACTTAGTTAGGTTTAGAAAAAGATTGTGGTTTGGCTTCATAGAACTCCAGAAGTGCCATAACTTAATTGCGGACGTTACTTGACATATCAACGTTGACTTCTGGTTTCATACAGGATGCTAATGCCGGTCTCCTGGGCAAAAGTTCAACCGGCGTTCGCTGCTCTTTATGCTTCCTGTTTCACAAAAACATAAGAATTTATTTCGTGCTCACCATCACGAAAACAAAATGGGAAATTTGCACAAATCAATACATTCAATTGTGCGACTATTTCACAAACTACTGTGTGACTGGGCTGCTCAGTAGGGGAGACATGATGTAACCAATTGAAACCTAATTTAATGAATTATATGTGATATAATACATTGCATGAGAAATCCCCCTCTCTCTTTCTCTCTGTTGGTCTCCCTGCTTCCATATACTGTATATCTCCTCCATTCCAATCTACCCCCCAGTGCTTCGCTTTGTAGCTGTAACATGTTTCTTAGCCACACTCTTGTGTTCCTGTGATGGTGTTAAATCACTTTAACGGGCCTTTGTGTGCTCCACGAACGGTCCTGTAACACGGCAGGATGGCTCAGTGTGCCCTGGGTGGGGCACAGTTTGAGGGGATGAATCCTTTCCGCCGCGCTCATTAACCGATGGAGCTCGTAACGGGGAAAGAGCGATGTCAAAAACAACTTGATCTGATGAGACCATCTGCAGATGCTGGAGAGGCATCTGTTAGGCCAAGGGGTAGTCATCAAAACGAATCTGTGTCACTCCACGAGAACTGCAGATATCTCCTTTCACTGTCGCCGCTGTATTTCATACGATAATTCAAATGAATCTGATAAATACGGTTGTGCCGGCTGAGAGCGGGTGGACTATAAAAGCACTGTCTTAAGTACTGTGCATTTTTAATGGGGCTTTCATTTAGATTTTCCAAATCATCTCATGATATTAAGCTGGAGGGGATTGAAAGTGAACTTCTTTGGCAGGGGAATTAGCGGGTCTTGTGAGGCCAGAAGGCTCCATCTACATCTTAGTGCCTGTTAGACATTATTTGATACCTCATAGTTTCAGCCATGGTGACTTTGACTTTTCAACAACAGTGTAAACGTCTCCATCCTCTCTCCACTGTGTCTGTTCCTCTGTTGGCCTCGTGCCTGGTGTATCCCCGGGCCCCACCCTAAACTTTCCTCCTTCTGCCTATCTGCTTCCCCCTTCCTTACCTCTCTCCATCCTTCAACTCTCTCCTGAGGGAGTTTGGAAGCTAATGGCTTTGAGCTGAGCCCTCGTCATTAATCAGGCCCCCATTAGCCAAGCCCGTATAAAGCTTTGGACTAATGGAAACACAGGAATGAGAGGACCGGTGAGGACGAGAGAGAGTTTACAGATGGAGAGACAGGACAGGGAAGAGAGAGAAATTGCAAAGTAGGGCAGGAACAAGGTGAGGTTACGGTGTTACGGTTAATGTACACTGTCTCCTCTTGAGGTTATGTCCGTGGCACCTGTCTGTAACATCTGCAGACAGGAGTTTTATCGGTTTCTCGGATTTCAAGTGAAAACATCTCTCCATGATGGTTCAGTAGAGACGGAAAAAATAAAAGTATCACTGAGCAAAGTGGTTTCTCTTTGTTCTGACTCCGTAAGCATACTTCTACATTCAATGTCTTCAGCCATACTATTCCGGTTTTCATTTGATAGGCAGACAAGACTTTAAACTTATATTAGCAAAACAACAAATAAAGCATTATGCAATGGATGGCACACAAGTAACGTAGCCAACATAAGTTTTTGCCATTTGTTATCTGGCTTCATGACATTTCTCTGCCTGGTATCACCAAATGGTGTATGAGTAACACGCCAAAGTCATTTTGTGTGTTATCACTAAGCATTTTTTTGCTTTTTGTGTGTCATTTTATGCCGCGTCAACAATAGACGGTCTGAGCAGGTGCTTCAGAAGTCAGGTGACGTGGTATAAAGAGCCAGAAAGTCTGCATAGGGAGGATGAGTTGTGAAACCAAAACTCAACCATTGACTAATTTACGCTGATTACTTAACTTACGCACGTTACTTAATTTACGTAACCCTAAACATACTTATTTTAGCCCAAACCATGATCTTTTTCTAAACCTAACCAAGTAGTTTTTTTGCCTAAACCTAACCAAGTAGTTTTGTTTGAATTCATAACGTTAACCACAATAAAACGGCATCCATATGTAACGAGTTGGGACGCGCAGAAAGTTTAAAATGTGTAGACATGGGACATGAAATGTCCTTAAAAGCGGTGCTCTATTTGCACGCCTTCCCATAAGATCACGTTGGTTTTGACATTATCTATAGATAATATACAGTAATAATGGTAGCTAGGTATTTCAGTATTGGCCTCCATATCAGACTGAAGTGAAGCTAAATTAGCCCCACTGTTTGTTTGCTGTGTATGTAAGGAGTATCTTGAAATTCCCTTTATATTGCAGGTTATGCTGTGCTCTCCATTTCAGTAGAAACCTATCTGGTTAACTAAGGCACCGTTGCCCCTGCTGCCTTGCAGATAATCAGTTCAATAACAGTACTGCGTTGTGCTTCCTTAGCATCGCTGGAGTCCGCAGGGATCCTTTGATTAGCTCTGTTGCTCTGTGCTACTGTTTATGCCTCTCTGCTCATGCCTACTGTACACCCAACTTGCCTACCTCAATCACACACAGACACACACATGCACACTTTTCTTTCCTCATTATGACTTGGAGGAATCTGCTGAGTTGGGAGGATCCAGACAGCAATTATCCAAGCCGGAGAGTCAGCAAGCGGCGTCGCACCGTCGGAAGGCCTGTTAGACAGACACAACAGCATGTTCTCCGAGTCGGATAGTCCTCATCAGAGCCCGAGCCGCTCTGTGACTGACTGTCCTGTCTTTGGTTGCAATGAAAGAGAAGAGGGAAAACACTAAAAGGGCCAATTTAATAGGCTGCAAAACGAGAGTATTGGAGTGTGGGTGGAAAAGAGAAGGAGATATCCAAAGGCACTGTGATGTGATGTATCACTCTGCCAATAGTAATGGCAAGTTGGAAGCTGGAATGATGGTGCACAGTCACATCTTTAAAAGTATCTGAGAGGCTGCCTTTTTCTTCCCTAATGGAGTGGGGGGAAAAAATTACCATGGCTTATTTTTTCAGGTCACATATGCTTTATTCCAGGAAGTGGTGACATGTCTCATCTAATGAGAGCAGATGGGTGAAATTGCCCTCCTGCACACCCTTCAATCTCGTGTTATTGCTGCAGATCTCCTCTTCTATATTTTAAAAACGTGGCTTCCTTCCACGTAGGATCATTTTCATTGTGTGTGTGTTGGTATTTATGGAGGTGAGCATGCTGAGGGGGCGAAGATCAACAGGAAGTTGACTTTCCAGCCAAGGTGTGGTATTTTTTGCCTGTACCCAAAACCAGTCTTTTTCCATTCCTGCAGGTTTTCCCCACAGTGCCAGGCTTTCTACTTCTTGCATGACAGAGGCTCTGCCAAGGTCTGAAATATATATGAAGGGGGTGCGGGACGGCGCGCCATTTCAGGACCTCCCATTATGACTGCGAATCAGAGCATTCTCCTCGGCGCTGAATAATTCATGCACAGAAAGTATCTGCTTAGTCAGATTTGTTCTTTCTTCTACCTGATGTAGGAAGGATGGATAGGAAGCAGTCAGCACTCGTCCCAGAGTAGCTCGGGTACAGAGTTCGAGATCCAGTTTGAGTCTAGGGACTTATGAAGTGAAAATATAAACTTTAATCTTTGCAAATTGCGGATAGACCTTGAGAGAGAGATTGTCCTGGGGAGAAAAAGAAAATCTATTTTCCAGGAAGTCTTTTTTGTAACCTGCCAGAATGGCAATGAGAGGAGCAGGTGAGGTGGAGGATGAGTTGGGGCGAGAAGGGCTGTTCCGGTTGCCCCCTTTATTTATTCCAGACGCTCTCAGTGTCCCATTACTCAGCCTGAGAGATCTTACTCATTGAAACCCCGCTAAAGCCCTGCGTCAGCAACACAGACAGACTGAGAGAGGGGAAAGTAGACACACAGAGAGAGGAGGAGAGGGCAGGAGACAAAACAGAGGTGAGACAAAACACTCGTCCTGCTCTCAGCTCCATTTTTCCTGAGTGTGTCTGCCGGTGGTTGCTATCCAAACCTCCATTAGCCTCCATGAATAATGAAAAGGAACAATGAGTGTGTTAGCATTGAGCTATTCCCCCCTTTTCACTGCTGGGACCTACATCCCTGTGAGCAAGTGGGTGGGTATGTAGGCAGACAAGGTTGCGAAATTAGAAAAGATGTGCCAAGAATCCCCAGACTGATCTAAGGGAGAAAATTAGAGTTCTTTTTGGGAACTACTCGCCCCTATCCATCTTGCTGCCAGACCGGTTTGTGTCAGGGGAATCATCGTTTATGGACTTCTTATCTGTTTAAGGTGCAATGGCTTCGGGGAGGAAAACTTTGTTTTGGTTGGTTTAAGAAAGTTTGAGATTGAGCTCACTACACTTTCAACTGAAGTACAGGAAACAACCTGGAACAAGACCTTTGCTACCATCTGCAACTGTATGCATAATTATATACTTACCAATATCTGAACTTCAAATGAGTCGTAAAACTCTAGAAAGCATATCGAGGATTTTAAAACACCCTTAGAAGACTCCCTTAATATTTATTTTAAGAAGTCTCTTGAATACTTAAAGCTGTACCAGACGCTTTGGCAGCCTGGATTTCTGAAAGTATTAAAGTGAACAGTTCATGGCTATTTTTTAGTTTTTTTATTATACTTTTTTTCTCATACTGTCTGTCTGAATATACTGTACCTGTATTCACTCCTCACTCCTTGTCTAAAAACGCGTGGGAACGCCAAGCGTGCCGTTTTCATCCTTTTATCCAAGGTGCTTCGGAGGTTGCGCTCCTGTCACACCTGCCGTTACTAAGCAACCAAAACCTGCATGCTGTGATGACGATGATGATGAAGTTGCTGTAATTTAGCAGTAAAAAGTCTCGTTGACTGAATTAAACAAAGTTAAAACAAAGATATACATGTTTCCAGCACCGTTAATCCCTCACGGTAGCTTCACTGCTCCAAATCTCTGTGTCAAATTGGCTGACCTTTAAACCGGATGTTGTGACGTTCTCGGACGGAAAGGGTGATGCAAGTAAAGTAGTCAGTGGGACAGATGGTAAAGCTCTGGGTGGCCTTGCAGTAAAATGATTCACTTCTCCTCCATATATTTATCATAGACTGATATTTACAGAAGAAAGAAAAGGTATATGCCGGCTGTGATTGGATGTTCCTCGTCACATGACATGCGGTGCGCATGCATTTTTATCTTGGGGTCCCGCATTTAAGCGCGCCCGCCGTGCATCTACATTGACAATAATGGATTTCAGTGTGCTAAAAACGCTTCATGTGAACGGCCCCTAAGACCCCCGTCTGAAAAAATATGTTGTCTTTGCAAAGGTATAGTTCTCAAGCTGTGGGCGGTATATTCTAATGAGCCTGCATGTGACATAGGAAGGGGAGCACAATCTGAATGACTGGTTCAATCACATGTTTTCTGATTTAGACAGCGCACAAAACAACTGACTGGGTTGTCTTATTTCACAGTTTGTGGGTTGGTAGGCACTCCAGATGCTTAGATGTATGAGCACAAGCACTGAAAAAAGTGAGTTTTTCATGATGTGTCCCCTTTAAATCTGAACTCTATGGTGGATTTTGATCTTGATTTTGGCAAGGCAATGCAGGAAAGTCATCCATTCTTAGTGTCTACTCAAGCTTTTCTCTTTATTCTATTAATTTCTCGCTGTTTATGGAAATGTTCTTGTCTTTTTTAATTAATCACCCCATGTGCATCGACAAGTCCACCCACCAGTAGTCTGACTCACCAGATGTAGACTGTGGATATTAGTCTGCAGCTGGCCTTGTATTTCATACGGCATTCTATTTTGCAAGGTCGCTGCGTCTTGTGCTTAACGCCGCTATTGTCATTGGTTTAAAGAAATACAAACAAGCTAAATCATTTTTGTTCCCCCTCCATAACAGAATAATAATGTGCGGAGCCTTTCTTTAGTGCTGACACAGCACTGTGGCTGCGAGACGGTGACCAAACCTGTTTCTTGAAATTGGTTCGGACAAAGAGAACATACACGCTCTCAGTTAACGGAAATTGGTTGGGTCTTTTCTATTCCAGCTTGAATTTTCTATTGACACTGTAGATATAAAATATATATTTTTCTGTTAGCCTCCAACATTTCCTGCTCTGTGATCCACATCCCTCAGCTGTTAGTGCACACACGCCCTGCCAAGACCATCGCTATCTCTCTTTGCTGTTTTTGAGAACACTTGAAACAGCTCAAATCAGACAGCAACAGCTGGCCTCAGACCTCTGCCTGGGAAATAAAAAAAGAAAATGTCAGGATAGGCTGAGAGCAAAAAGAGAGGGAGGGCAGCACTGATAGTACAAAGACGAAGCAGATAGAGGCTGAATGAGTGAACATAATAGAGGCTGAGAAAGGAGAAGACTGGCAGTGATGAAATGGAGACCAAAAACAGAGTTAGAGAGAGAAGCTGTGAAAACAGACATGAAATGTGTTTATCGTGTGCCCCTCGCTCTCTCTCTCTCTTCAGCTCCTCCCTCTGAGCGACAGCAGGAAGAGATGTTAGGATGAAGGAACGGAGGCAACAGGAATTTGTCAAATGCGTGACACCCGGGCGCCGTTACGTCACTTTGAAGGGATGTCAATTACTCGTGACGGGTGGCGCAGCAGCATCACCTGTCACGGGTTGGGGGGGTGGGGCTTGTGATGGATTGTTTTGCGTCTTGAAGTTGTTTCTACTTTCATGATGTTTGCAGTCACTTCCCTGGAACATGACAGAAATAGGATGTGAAATGTTAGGTATACGTACGGTTCGATGTGTAGTGTCCCGGAGATCCACACATGCACAGCAGACTACCTTTTAGTACAGATTCTGTGAATAAAGATATAAGATGCTTGAATGGTAGGGATGACAATCGATTCAAATATTTATATGTATTATACCCCCGCCACAATGTAGTCGGGGGTATGTAGCGCTCCGCACGTTCGTCCTTCCCTCTGTCCTTCCGTCCGTCCTTCGTCCGTCCTCGTTTCCAGAGCAGAACTCGGAAACTCAGGAGCTTCAAATTTGGTATGATGGTTGACAGTGTGGTGTAGTTGTGTGTTTTGGGGGTTAGAGACCAGGGTGCCCCAAATTTTAGAAATTTTGGCCAAAAAAGTATATTTTTTGTGACTTATTTTTTCCATAAGTTCCAAAGGGGCAAGACCTTTGACCCTACTTTAGCAGGGGTCAAGCAGTGAGCGGAGGTATGTGAGCCATGCTCACTTTTGCCTCTTATTTATGAATAATCGATTAATCGCAAATGACTCATTACTTGTTTTATCTGTTCAAAATGTACCTTAAAGGGAGATTTGTCAAGTAGTTAATACTCGTATTATTGTTGGAGATCAATTAACGTACACTGTACACAACCTGCTGTGATACAGCAATTAGATGACAACGGCCCCGTTGAACTCTGGGATAACATCGGTCATGTTTTGTGTGTTTGCACCTCCTCGTCTCTGGCCTGTGATGGTTTGGATCTACGGTTGGATGTCAAACACCACACTCAATAGCTCATCCCTCATGTCAGCCAGTGCAGGGCTGCGCACGTGTGATTTCATGCTCGGCCATGCATGTTTTCTCTTTCTTTCTTCCTCCCTCCTCTCCATCACCGGGGAGACGGACAGGAAGAAAAATGCAGGAGAAGGATTTTGACAGTCAGCACTGTGTGGGTCAGCCTTTCTCCTAAAAGTTACATTCATATACAACAACTAATTTGCGGCATTGTGTATTGTCAAGAATCTGGCGATATGATACATATCATGATACAGGGGTAACGATCCAATATATTACAATACTGTAAGCAAGGCGATATATTGTGATTTTTTTTTTTAATTTAATGTCACCATATATATCTGGACACACCAGAAATATACCATTTTAGAATTAACGCATTCATATGCATGCAAAAAACTGCACAGTTTTTGCCCCAAACTGCATGTGAGTATCATAAAGTGGGCATGTCTGTAAAGAGGAGACTCGTGGATATCCATAGAACACATTTTCATTCATATATCTGGAGGTCAGAGGTCAAGGGACCCCTTTGAAAATGGCCATGACAGTTTTCCTCGCCAACATTTTGCACAACTTTGGAGCGTTATTTAGCCTCCTTCTCAAGCTATAGTATTACATGAATGGTACCAATGGATTCCCTAGGTCAATATTTTCTTACAACCCGACAAATTTGCATTAGTTTTCCCAACAATATCCATTATTGGGAATGTATGCATGATTAACCTTTTTTAAGGTGTTCAAGCAACTCAAGGCACTTGGTTAAGGTTGGGGAAAATCATGATCTGGAGTGTGTTTACTGTGTCTGTGTCTCTCTGTCCACCAGTCCTTGGCTTTGTAGTGTAGGATGTTCAAAGAGAGAGCCAGGTTGGAAAGAACACCTCCTGCTTGGTTTCAGAGGGGTCAGTGATGAATTCTGCAGGTTGTAGTTCCTCAGAGAAATAGACAGAAGACGGGCATGGTGTGCATGCGGCTCCACGTGTGTGTGTAGGTTGAGCTTCTGCAAAGTTTCCACGCGTGTAGCTGGATGCTGATGCTTGTGCTCAATTGCTGAATCCATGAAAGAGATAATCTGAGAGAACCGGACAGCTTTGTTGAGCTCTGAACTCTCCTCCTGCCTTAATAGTTGCTGAGATGTTGTGACTGAGCGCTGTGGCCAGTTATTATCACCTACAGTCCTTTACTTGTGGCCACTTTTGACCCACAGAGAGGGCAGCGGAGAAGAGCGGGTGACCTGTGGCAAATCATTAGCTGTCTCTTGTAGCTTTGAATAGAATGTGAGCTTTCATTGATGTGAAAATCAGTACCGAGTATCCACACGGCAAGACAGAATACAGTATATATAGACTATATCTTTATGAATTGCATAATAAATGGTCATCATCAAATGTATTTTCATCAAATTTACAGTCCCAGCTGTAGTAAAGAAATCCAAATCACAGCATGGCTTTTTTCTACGCTGTTCCTCAAGGTCTTGGTGTCTTAATGTGGTATTTTGGAGGGATTATTGATCATTTGTATCAATTCTCAATTGGTATGGTTAGCTGCGGTTGCACACTGTTGGCCCTGTAAGCTGAGCTGAACATAAAGGCACTCGCGAGCGTACGTAAAGTCCCATTTTCCTGGGAAAAATGGACCGCATTCTTTACATTAAAAGCAGTCTACAGGCTGATAGAGGAATCCCAAACATTTGCGGAAGGTCTTGTTTTTTAGGTGAAGTTACAACCTGTCCGCACATTGGCAATAAAAAAATGATAAAAAAAACCTGTAAAATCGTACATACAGTCCCTTTAACTGTGAAAAATGCCTCCATTGATTACAAGAGGTCAAAGGTGGGAGCTCAATAGATGCACTGTGCTGATGGAGTCAAATGATGAATGACAGTGTAAACAACTACCACTGTCCAACCTTGCAATGAAGTGCAGTTCTCCCAACCTCTATCACCCCAGCATGACCCTTATCTCCAAATTCAAAGGGAACAGACCCATTTAAAGCCTCCACCGCTCAGAGCTGCACAATTCTTTCAGCTGCCTTTTCAACCCACCTGTCTAATTCCCAACGATAATGATCGAGCAAATTTAAAGGAGATGGCCAGGGGGAGGGGAGGAAAAAGTTTGAGGGGGGTTGGGGAGACAAAGAGGGCGATAGAAGTGATTAAAGGTGTAATGGATGGGCGAAGGAGCCGAGGGGAAGGGGCGCGCTTGGTTCCTGGGACGGCGTGAGGCAGTGAAATATGAAGCCCAAAAAGCAAAGTGACAGAGAAAAATGTCTCCCTCCCTTTTCCCGTTCGCCTCGCTTATCACTGCAAATCAGCCCCCGTGTCGTCAGGAACTCCTCAGGTGCTCGCCACACCTCGTGAATACTGCTAAACAGGCCCGGCGGACAGGGGCAAAGAAAAAACAAAGTGATTACGTCTGGCTAGCCGTGTTTAATCAGTCTTCCACTATGCTTTAGATAACTTCTGACCCGGGCTTGATAGGAAATTAAAACGATTTCTTTCGGTGGAGAATTCAAGGAGTAGTTTCCTGAAGGACATTCATGTCCTTAATTACATTCTGGGCAATTCTCCATTACGGGGTCAACACAGACGGCCTTATTCGGGTAAAAAGCAGGAGGTGAATTGGTATCGTTCATCTCGTTATGGGTTCCTCTGATGCCCTGTGACCTCACTAACCTTCTCAGGGCTGCGGACGAAGAATCAAAAAAAGTTACGTCCCGTCTTTTCCTCACCACTTTTCCTTAACCTTGATGGAAAATGTCGAGGTCGAGGAAAGATGTGAAGGGGAATTCATAAGGACTTAAGAAAAGACAACCGCAGTGCTAAGAGAATCCAAACTGCTCTTAAACGATGGCGAACAGATGGTTTATGTTTTTTAGCAACTTTATTTATAACACATAGAAGAGTACAGGGACAAACTCAGTCCTAATAAGGATTCCTGTCCAAACAGAATCACACCTCCCACCAATAAGGATGTTTTCAATGTATCCATAGTGTACAATTAAACAGCAAGAGGCGGATGTTATTGACGGCCGAATGGTGCGTCGCTTTAAATGTTGCTGAAGCAAGGAATTATGGGATGGCATTATGTCCTTTCCTTTTGTAAAGAATGGTCACTATGGTATAGTCTATGCTAAAGGAGCAACCCGTTCTCACGCAAAACTCGGCAAATACCACCGTTTGATAAGTGCCCCTTCGCAACGGAAACTGATGCAAGGAAGCAACTGGATGTCTTTATTCACGTGACTCATCGGTATCGTCAGTCCCGTGAGTCGTTAGTATCGTCAGCTCAGAGTCGCTAGTCAGTGAAGTTATCGTCAACCACGACCATCTCCTAACCCTAACTAAGTGGTTGTGTTAACTAACTTCCTGTGAAAACGGAAGCTTATTTTGAAAGGACACTATCCATGTAACAAGCGTATATTGACACGCCGTCACCGGTCTGTCCAAAAAATGATAGAGAGGTAGACCTGTGAGTCACTCTCCGACGTTAATGGTGTAGTATTAAAAGCGAGAAAGACCACTTATGGTGGGCGGGTGGCAAGGTGGATGCACCGAACCTTTAACTAGGAGGCCTGTATGATACAATCATAGCCATTTTTTGAAAATAAAACAGGAAATAACCGGTTTCTGAGAGCAGGTTTGGTGTTTACCAGGTTTCTTCTATTCACCATGAGGATAAACACTGCCTCGCACTGACAGCACCTTCACACCCTCGGCTCTGGTTAGCATTCAACCATTGTATTCGCTTCCTTGGTTCCAATGTCTAGACAGTAATGTCATGAATAAATACAATAGATATCACATCCATTTGGCCCTTCTGATCGATCTGTAAGCCCTGTGTTGATATGATGAATACCATGGAAAGAAGTGACTCGCTTGAGTAGTAAACAATGCGGGAGATGACTCTGTGGGTGTGTGTGTGTATGTGTGTGTGCGCTCTGGGTCCTCACTGTCAGCATTATGCAGAGCAGATGCATACACAAGCATAGAAATATACACATTTGCACCTTTGCACACCGCTGCGTTCAGACAGGAATGCTTATAAAGACATGAGCGAATGTTTTGAGTGTGCTTACACACACTCGCACGCAATCATGAATAGAAGTAGGTCAGATCGACCGAGAAAAGGGGCATTGATTTTCGCACAACTACACGACTAACTACCTCTTCACTCATTGCATCGCATCCTAGCGACTGCATTGATTTGGCTGCGCTCGGTGCGTGAAAACTTCCCAACAACAGCATTTCATTCTGATGATACTTAGCTACTTCTCTTTGGCTGTAAAGCCAACATAAATAAGAGCTGTGGTGTGACGCTCTCCCACACAGAGAGGTGAGGTTCTGGGTTGCTTGGAAAAGGTCTTCCTCTGCCTGTGGTGCAGAAGATGGAGGAGGACGGGGGTGGTGGCAGACACGGAGAGGACCGGTAGCTTCAGCTCTCTTGTCCACAGGGTCTAACTTCATCCACTTAGGATACCGTATGGATTGTATGCACGGCTAACACTTTATAATAACCATCATTTATTAATGGTACATTGATAGTCAATTAAAATTAGTTATTTTATTTTTTATGTATTATAACACATTAACGCATATTGGGATTTTTAGGTTGTAGCGGGCTTGGTGTTAAAGCTAGAGTGAAGATACTGGTATCATATGAAAGTAGAAAACCTAATATCCATTGGTACCAACCATGTCATACTAGCTTGTGGTGAAGGAGGTTAAATAACGCTCCAAACTTACGCTAACTTTTGGCGGGAAAAAACTGGCATGGCCATTTTCAAAGGGGTCCCTTGACCTCTGACCTCAAGATATGTGAATGAAAATGGGTTCTATGGGTACCCACGAGTCTCCCCTTTACAGACATGCCCACTTTATGATAATCACATGCAGTTTGGGGCAAGTCATAGTCAAGTCAGCACACTGACACACTGGGCTCCATTTTGCCATGTTATGATTTGAGCATATTGTTTTATGCTAAATGCAGTACCTGTGAGGGTTTCTGGACAATATCTGTCATTGTTTTGTGTTGATAATTGATTTCTAATAATAAATATATACATATATTTGCATAAAGCAGCATATTTACCCACTCCCATGTTGAT
>CAKAOI010000119.1:0-79631 GCA_916701655.1 Sebastiscus albofasciatus
ACATCCCAGTGACATGGAGGAGTGATGGATGTAACATAAAAAAGACCTCAGACTGTGGAAAGATTAGCTCACATCACTCAAGAAAGAGAGCAGTGATGCCCTGTATAAAACGGGTAACTTTTCATGAGTCATTTTAAAAAGGGTCACAATAAAAACACCTCATCATCCTTTTCCCTCGTGGGGTCTAGCTGTGGTCTGATTCATTCAACTGAGGATTTGATTCTACCACCACCCTCATAATGTCGATTAATAAACCAGGACATTGCTTCTTCATTTTGCTCTCAAAGTAAAATGTAGGCCACAACATGTTCTTTCTAAATGCATGATTTTTCCAAAATTTAATCGTATTAAATAATCGTGATCTTAATATTGACCAAAATAATCCTGATTTTTGCCATCATCGAGCAGCCCCGTATCTCAGCAGTGGATACAGTATCTCAAAACCGCTTGTAAATAGTAAATGTTGTTTTTTTTTGTGTTTGATGTGGATTAGAGCCACAATTAAGGATAATTTTCATTAGAGATTAATGTGTCAATTATGTTTTCTCTTAATAAATTAAAGTTTTTGTAGATAAAATGCCATAAAACCATAAAAAAAATAAAGGTGATATCTTCAAATTGCTCGTTTTGTCCGATCAGCAGTCAAAATATTAAGTTTACAATCACATAAAAGAGAGAAAAGAAGCAAATCTTCACATTTGGGAAACCATTGTTGATTATTTTTATGTTTAATCAACTAGTTGTTTGGTCTATAAAATGTCAGAAAATGGTGAAAAATGTCAATCAGTGTTTTCCAAAGCCCAAGATGCCATCCTCAAATGTCTTGTTTTGTTCACAACTCAAAGATATTCAGTCTACTGTCATAGAGGAGGAAAGAAACCAGAATATATTCACATTTAAGAAGCTGGAATCAGAGACTTTAGATCCTTTTTTCCTCTTAAAAAATTACTCATTAAATTAATCGCCAACTATTTTGATAATTGATTAATCGATATATTTGACAACTAATCAAAGAATCATTGCAGCTCTACTAAAAACCTGTTAAACCTACTGCTGTTCATTCATGCACCCACACACACTGTGGTTCAGCTCGGCCACTCTCTCTTATTCATATTCTAATTGTTTTTTTATATATTTATTGTCCCTCACCTCCCCCCATCCCTCATGAATGAACATGCACGGCGGCTCACGCCTGCAAATTAGGGTCACATATTCATCGCGTTTACCAACCAGGATATTAAGACTGCAAATCTGTGGCATCAGTAATAGGGGATCCGATCTTCATTATTAGTGTGATGCATTGCCCCTGGATACAAAAACCACGGCAACAGCAGCACCAGAGGTTCTCTCCCTCTCTCTCTCTTTTTTTTTTGCTGTTTCCAGGCACAAACACCCTCATCCACATGCGCACCCACACACAGGCATGAAGCCATGTAAAAATAGCCCTGATCTGGACACAGACGCACATGCACAGAGGCATAAATACACACTCTATTGGGCCATTGTTGCACAATGCTACATGGAAAAGGAAAAGGGGAAATAACTTGGGAGAGAGACACTTGAATCACATCCTCCTCCAGTTTTTACCCATGGTTTAAACATCTCTATTTAAGATTAGACACCCCCCAAGTGGAAAAATACCACAACAGGACATATCCTCCTGGAGCGATAAACGGAGCAGGAGCCTGATTTCCTGCAAAAAAACCCACTTCAAATTCGTCCTCATCTCTTGTTGATATAGAAAGTGAAAGGTGGAGTATCTTTCATTCTTGCTTTGAACTGATCTGAACTGTCTTCTTGTTGCTCTCCACATCTTCATATTGACTCCCCTCACACTGCAGAACACTACACCACCAGTAATCCTCTCTCCTTCTGAGGGTGTCTGTCTTGCTCCACCGCCTCCATTAGGGATCAACAAGGATCCACGTTAAAACCCACAGTGCCCACAGCAGTGTCGTACTGTACTGCGCTGAGCGGGGGGGGGGGAGAAAAGTCACTTTCCATGTCAGTGGTTATCATTGCTAACATACCTGCACAAAGAGCGGGTAGGTCTCGTTGTTGACGGTGCGCGAGTGGTAGAACTCGCCGTCGTACCACATGACTTTGCCCATCGGCGAGTTCTCCTTGGTCACCGCGAACATCCTCCGCGGATCGCAGCACTCTGTCAGCAACTTCCTGTGCAGAGAGAACGTGGGAAATAATCAGTCAGTTTGACACAAAATGGATTCAACGGGACATCGGGGGTTCTGGTAAAAGACAGACTATGATAATTGCTTAATTCTTTGCCTAGAGCAAGTGTGAGTTAATATGACAGGACAAAGAACCAGTGTGTATGCCTGGAGCTTCGAGGATGTCAACACTGAATGAAATGGATGTTCAATATTTGGGAGTGTCCTCATCTTTTTCCACTCTCTCAACTATTAAAACCCTAATAACTCACTGGACCAAACCTGACCAAACAGAGGTGTGTCTTTAAAACCAACAGCTCCAACTTAGTGAGCATCACATCCTCCTCTGCCATCCGCTGCTCCGCAGGTGTCACCATCTCTTGATTATCCTAATCGGCTTTGCCTCGGAGAATTGAAAACTGCACATATTCTCAGCTGAATACGATTTTCTGCCACAGTGTGACTGACTGAGAGGCCCTGATGATCTGCATCAACTGTCAACTGGGCTGCACGATTTTGAAACAAATATCGAATTGCGATTATTTTGACTGATATCCAAGTCACTTCCAGGCGATACAGTTTATTAATTAAACACTGGTATGGTATATGATCGGTACTCGGTATCTGCTGATACCCAAAGCCCAGGTATCACTATTGGGATGGAAAAAGTCAGATTGGTGCATCCCTAGTTCTAAATAGAGTATTTAGGATATACTTGCATCTCCTGAGGTAAATGGTCCAGTAGGATGTTTTTGGTAGAATTGCAGCTATTGTTAATAGATTTGGGGTATTTTATCTTGCAATATTAACATAAACTACTTTCCATTCGATATCCATGACAGTCTCATCTTAATGACATAATGTCTATGTATGTTCATTGGCTCCAAATACAGACAAAAGAGGTCAGTGACAATTATTCCCAAAAGTCTGTAGAAGATAATGTGTAGGCCACGACATCTCTACAGCACCACAATATCTAATTTAAAATGGTATTTTGACACACATTTCTTAACAAACATTGCGATTTTAATAAATACTGCGATTTCGATAACATTTTGATTAATTGTGCAGCCTTACCACTCAGTGTCTGTGGTTCTACATAAAGAGTATTTAGGATATGTTGGCATCTCATGAGGTAAATGTTCCTGTGGGATATCTTACAAAGAATGTTTTTGGTAGAATTGCTTTGCAGTTGTAATTTTTTGAAAGATTTGGGTGTATTTTAATCATGCAATACTAACATTAACTCCTTTCCATTAGATATTCATTGCAGTCTCATCATAATGACATTATGCCCGTATGTTCAGGGGCTCCAAATACAGACAAAAGAAGTAAGTGATTGTTCCCAAGAAGAGCCCCTAATGTGTAATGTTTGCTGCTTAATATAACTTATTATACATTGCATTATTCCCATTTTAGTGTGGTCTAATGTGGATGCAATATATTGTGATTTCGATAACATTTCAATTAATTATGCAGCCTTACCCCACAGTGTGTGTGGTTCTAAATAAAGGGTATTTAGGATATGTTTGCATCTCATGAGGTAAATGTTCCTTTGGGATATCTTTTAGTAGAATTACTATTATTTTTTGAAAGATTTTGGGGTATTTCATCATGCAATACTAACATAAACTACTTTCCTTTCAATATCCATTGCAGTTTCATCTTAATGACATTATGCCTATATATGTTCAGGGGCTCCAAATACAGACAAAGGAGGTCACAAGGTAGAAAAACATAAACAATATATTTTGGTAGAATTGCAATTGTTATTTTTTTGAAAGATCTGGGGGTATTTTATCATGCAATACTAACATTAACTCCTTCCCATTGGATATCCATTGCAGTCTCATCATAATGACATTATGCCCATATGTTCAGTGGCTCCAAATACAGACAAAAGAAGACAGTGATAACAATTGTTCCCAGTGATATGTTTGCTGCTTAATATAACTTATTATACATTGCATTATTGTATAATGCAATGTATTGGTGTGTTCTAATGTGGATGCACAAGGTAGAAAAAACATAAACAAAAGGAAACAGCTGCATGGGGGTGGGGGTGGAGGCACACTTTGCAACAAATGTGAGACCTGAGACGAACCTGTACAAATCGATGCCCGTCTGGTTCTTCTTCCATACCTCCCCCTGCCTCAGCACCTCTTCCACTATGTCTTTATCGTGTGGGAGTCTGTAGACGGGGAAAATGTAGTACCAGCAGAGCAGCACCAGCACGCACAGAGCGGCCCACACCGACAGCTTGCCTCGGTAGCATCGCACCAACATCTTCTTCTTGTGTCTTGTTGCTCTCAAAAAGCATGCACATCCAAACAAGGCAAGGTTCAAAGGTGGTCTGCAAAACCCAGGCTCATCATCCTCCAGACAGACAGACTAGGGGGGTGGTGGTGGTGGAGTATGAATGCAAAGCCGGCAAAAGGTGGGCTGTTACCCGGTTGTTTGGGTCAAGCTTCGGTATGGAGATGGAGATGGAGATGGAGCTGCAGAGGAGGGTCTAATCCTGCAGCAGGGTAGCCGGGTTGTGGTGCAGTGTGTCGGGCTCTGCTGCAGGAATCCGCCGCTCTGCTCTTCTTCTCGGTGGTGCACCACCACCACCACCACCATCATCATTACCAGCCGGGATTGTGAGGAATCATGCCCTGGTGGTGTATCCCAATGCAAAAAAGGGGGTCTCCGGTGTTTCTCTGTGTCTTTATCCCGCCTTCAGGTCCCTCTCCTCGGGCCTCCTGCTGCAGGGTCCGCAGGGTGCAAAGTGAACCGGGCCAGTCCAATACCTCCACCTCCTCCTCTTTCTCTCCTGTCAACACCCCCCTCCGCCGAGACAAAGTGCTTCTTGTGCTCCTGCAGGCGAGACAAGTTGGACAAGAATGGCACGGGTTAGACCGGAAGTCTAACTTCAAAATAAAAGCACACTAGCACATGGGTTCTTTGTCATGTTGCTAATTGACTAGATAGCTAGCTAATAGGTCATGTTTTGTTGTTGTTGTTGTTTTTTAATCCTGATGCTGATTGAGTCATTTCATTTTTGTTATATTTTTCCATCCACAAACCAAATAAAGAGCAGAAAAATTGTTAAAAAAAATTCATTTGCAAGAGCTGCACCATTTACATTTGCATAATTACTGAGGCGTCTGAAGCTCTAATTCTACTGTTCTTTACAAATATATGTTCAACAAAAATGTATTTAAATGTATTTTTATAAATTTATTTTTATAAATTTATGATGCTGATTGAGTCATTTCATTTTTGTTATATTTTTCCATCCGCAAAGCAAATAAAGAGCAGGAAAATTGTTACAAAAAATTCAAAAACATTTGCAAGAACTGCACCATTTACACTTGCATTGTTACTGAGGCCTCTGAAGTTCTAATTCTACTGTTTTTACAAATGTATGTTCAACAAAAATGCATTTAAATTCATTTAAGTTCAATAAAGTAATTACATGAACATGTTCCGATTTTTCATTACAAAAAAATTCAGCAAATATATTTCACAGTATAAAAATAGATATACATAATACAGCAAATAAAATGTAAGGAAAGGAAAAAATGAATACAAGCAAACAAAACAATTGGGGTCTGTTAAACAATTGGAATACATTTGATATAATAATAATTTTTGCCAATTTAGAATTTTTGATTTTTAAGTTTTCAATCGTCAAATATGTATTAAAATCAGTAATTTGCTGTAACTAAACCATTTGTTAACATGTGTATTATTTTGAAAGTCCCGCTTCATTGTCATGTTTCAATTTCCGCTGACTTGACTCTGTCTGCTGCAAATCAAATGAAAGTGTCTCTGCTTAGCTTCCCGCTGCGATCTGGGATGTAAAGCTCTGCTGCCTCCTGCTGGACTTCATCTGCACTACATGAAGATGATTGATGGAGACGCTGCTGCAGCTGTCGGTCACAGTACCACACCCTAACTCAGGGGTCAGCAACCTTTACTATCAGAAGAGACATTTTAGGCAAATAATAAAAAAATCTGTCTGGAGCCACAAAACATTTGACCATTGTTATGAAGGTAACAGAGTTTATAGTCTAAGTATATAGTATATAAGTCTAATGCAGTGAGGGCCAAAGTGCAAATGTAGATGGAGTATTAGGGCCACATTGAGAGAAAAAACATCTGAGATTTTCAGAATAAAGTCCTAACTTTACAAGAAAAAAAGTCGTAATATTACGAGAAGAAAGTCCTAACTTTACAAGAAAAAAGTCTTAATATTCCGAGAAGAGAGTCCTAACTTTACGAAAAAAAAGTCGTAATATGAGAAAAAAGTCATAACTTTACGAATAAAAATGTCGTAATATTACGAGAATAAGGTCATAACTTTACAGTAAAAAAAGTTGTATTATGAAAATAAAGCCATATTATTATTATTATTATTCTCATAATACTACGACTTTTTTTCTTGTAAACCTATGACTTTATTAAACTTTAATAAAAAAAGTAAATTTCTAAACTGTTTTTATGCATTATTACATTTGATGATTTTATTATATGTGTAAAATATGTGTCTTTTATATATTTTGAATCCTGACACAAGAAAAAAGCAAACATATTTTGGATATATGTTTAATCAATATAAGGAAAAATATATTCATACCCGATATGAGTATAGTATATATTAAATATGTCTATATATGTAAAGAAATGAATATGAAAATGGCCTACTTTACTATATTTTCCAAATGTATGCACATATAAAGCACATATTTGTTTTGGACATTGGTGACATGTAATTATATTATAATTATATACATATTATCATATGTAATTTACATATACAACCATATATTAGATTTTTGCATGGGGCAATATGACACAAGCAATAAGATATTCAAGGTGACAAATGCAGATAGATCAGAATCAGACAAAGGCAGTATACTCACATTCTGCTCTGAAATATTACATTTTTTTCTTTTCTATTCTGATTGTCCTGCACACCAGCAGCTGCAGTGCTGTGTGAAATAAACCTCTGCTGCCCTCATGTGGACAAAGTCAGTATTGCAGTTGCTTTATTTCCCATAATAATAATTAAAGAAAAAATCACATGTGTGGGTGGAGGCATTTTTAGTAACTTTTTATCTTGGCTGCCAGCTCTGTTTTCTCTCTGCATGTGTCTTTGTGTGTGAGAATTTGGTATCTTCAATGTACGAGGGCCAAATGTCTTAAAAAAAAAGTTCATCCTGTGCAGGAACCACAGGAATCGTGACAATCTTTACCTATACTCTCAATTAAAACCCCCAAAATCTAAAGTTAGAATATGCAATATAGTATAAATAAACAGTAAGATATAGAAAAAGGCACGTATTGACTGTATAAAACTGTTGACTCTATAAAAGCATGATATGTACACAGAAGCACTTATATACAAAGATACCTTTACCTATCTACTGTATTCTCAGATATAGATCAATTTAAAATAAACAAATGGAGAGGTAGAAAGCTAAAAGTGTATACAACTAAACAACTAAAAACTCAAGGCTAAAAAAACCCCATCAAAGATAACAGAATTGCAATAAATGTAAATAAGACGGGATGGAAAGGACGGCTATTACAAATTAAACAGACATGTCATACAAGACACTTGATAATAAATAAATAAATAAATAAATCACACTTCTCACAAAAACATGTAGAAAACACATTTTAAAAAAACAATAATTCCAAAAACAGAAAAAAAAGCATACAAATGCACATCTCCCTTTAATGTAGGTGCCTACAACCTAGCACACAATAACAAGAACCACCCTGCAGTTATCTCACAGCTTCATCAAGATATACAAGCTGATGAGAGTACGGGTAGCTGAGCAATGTTGGCTACTCAGAAGGAGGACTGCCCGCTGTTGGGAAACTCTGTGAGCAGCGTCAAGGTTAGACCAACCGGCGGAGAGATGTCATGGCAGGCCACTTGGCTGAAGTCATGTGTCAGCTGCTCTCTGTGATCTGTGTGTCCAAAAAACGAGGGCGCTGTGGAGGTCTGTACAAAGTCCAGAAAATGTGAGGAAACAGAGATATGGGAGGATTTGGAAAAAACTGGATATGGAAATATCAGTAAATATCACTGAGATTATTCAGATCATTTACTGAAAGAGCCAGTGTGTAAGATTTCAGGGAATCTATTAGCAGAGAAGGAATATAATGTTCATAACTAGTCAACTACAACCATTGTGTTGTCATGTTTCTACAGTAGCCCAGTACGGACAAACCAAACACTGGCTCTAGAGAGAGCCTTTCACGTTTTTACGTCACCTGAAGGCCACCATATCTACTACATGCTTGTGAAACTGCGGTAACGTGAGCCGCAGAGTGTAAAACTGCGGTACCGCCAGCCGCCGTCTGACTTCCATTGCTAACTAAAGTAATGTTATTATAGTAAACTCCGAGCTAGATGAATGGCATTGCTCACATTACCGCAGTCTTGGAAAGGGAGGAGTGAGTGAAGGGGTGCTCAGTTGGTTGCAATCTGCAACCACACCAGTAGATGTTGCCAAATCCTACACACTGTCCCTTTAAGTAAAAAAAAGTGATACATTACAAGTCCTGCATTGAAAATGTCAATTGATTAAAATTATTATTAGCAAGTATAGCATTTGTAGCTGGTTGAGATGGAGCTAATTTTAACTACTTTTCATGCAGTTTCATCCGTAAAATAAATGCATCATATTTAATAAACTGACAATTGGTTCTGAATGTAAATGAGAAATAGAGCTGTCAAATAAATATAGTGAAATATTTCCCGCTGAATTGTTTTGGAGTAGAAAACTGCACTTTGGTAATGTGTATGCGAGTAAATGTACTTTTCATCACTCAGTATACGAATATGAAAAGTGTCAGTGTCCCTGAAACATTGTACATTTAGTGTACATTACTCTTAAATAATAGACGTGAACCTTGTTTGGGTGATGTTATGTGCAATACACAGTGGTTTCAAAAGACACCTCAGAACTCAAAGTCAACTTCATGGCTGAGACAGTGGGTTCAGATGGATCATATAGCAGACAACTGACAAAACAAACACCACTTCAAAGAGCAGGTGAGGACGGACTGAAACCCTCGAAGTTCACGCATCAACAGCCTGCCTCGGAGAATAATGTCCTCTGTTCTTTCTCTCCATCCCAAAGGTTCAAAACGGGGTCAAATAGTTCAGATTTACAACCACTAAGGAGAACTATGTGGCGACACATTGAGCTGTCACCTAAAGCAGCAACAATATAAAGTGCATTACAATCACTTTCCTGATACCAAGGCCTCTCTCTGTGTGTTTTCTTTATGTGTCTGTGTGGAGACAGAAGGGAGTTGGGTTGCAGCAGAAATAGCGCTGCCACCTGCTGAGGATCATATGAAAAAAAAAAAATGATGACAGAACATTTGTTGTGTCCCCCGCGTCTTCCTCATTTTATTGCCTCTCGTTGCTCACTGATGCATTGTCTCTGCAGCTCCTGTTCAACCCTCTGGAAGCAACACCGGATGGTGTCTGACACTGTAGCGCTAATTTAACAGGAACTTTGAGTGCACATGTCAAATAGATTATATATCTGCTACCTGGGAATTAATCTGGATTGAAAATGTTAAGAGGCCTGTAGTGTAAGGATTTATTAATACTGTCAAATGTTTGACAGATATTTCCTCGGGGACATGGGTTACATTTTTTAAGGCATTATCAGCAAGTAAAATGTGTGTTTATAAATAAAAAAAAGTACATTTCTAAACTGTTTTTATGCATTTTTACATTTGATGATTTTACTATATTTGTAAAATATTATATATTTTGAATCCTGACACATACAAGAAAAAAACAATGGATATATGTATTCATACCCAATATGAGTATTTATATAGTCTATATTAAATATGTCTATATATGTAAAGAAATATATGAAAATGGCCTACTTTTCTATATTTTCCAAATGTATGCACATAAAAAGCATATATTTGTTTTGGATATTGGTGACATGTAATTATATTATAATTATATACATATTATTATATGTAATTTACATATGCAACCATATATAATATTTTTTGTGCGGGGCGATATGACATAAGGAATAAGATATTCAAGGTGACAAATGCAGATAGATCAGAATCAGAGAAAAGATATCACTTAAAGGGCGGGACCATTATCATTATTTATTTATTTATTTTAATGGTTTTTCTTTTTTTAGGTTTTTATATCATTCTATTAGCTTCCCAGTGGTGTCAAATTTTGGTACATACTGTATGTTTTAGCGTCAAAATGCTATTTTACCAAGCCCTTCTATAAATGTTTTCCCACAGAAGCCAACAAGTTTGAACATGCTATTCCTGCAGACAAATATTCTCCTTCATTTTCTAATCTCTGAGAAGTCCTCACGACTCACAAAGAGCAAAGGTTCAACACGTGACCCTTCTGAAGACGTCCTTGTCGCTAATGCTCTGTTTACCAAAATCACCTTAGCACTTGCATCAGCTTTATGCCAGTATAAGCCAGTGGAAAGAAGAGAAACTTGATGCTCGGGGGTTATAAGTGATTTGCAAGACGTGTCAGAGAGCCACAGGCCGAGATTAGCTCTCATGTTCTGAAATCTTGATTAGGGCTGGCCAAGAAATTGTTGACAGCCGATGTAAATACAAAAACACACATGTGAGAGGACAAAGAGTCAAAGTCAACTGGAGTGAAGACAACAACACAGGGATTCAATGATCAAATAGGCCTACCCTGTACAACTTTTAACCATAGATGTGTATTAAGACCTGGATACCGTGTGCCACTCAGCTTTGCTTCCAATTTTTTCCAGTGGCCACTTGCGGTATTGCAGCGAAAAATCCCCCTTAGGCCCCAAAAGTACTTGCCCCATAGAACACCATTGTAAAAGAGGCATCTGTAAAACTGTTGACAGAACATCTTGAACTGCAAACAAGGTTGATTAAGGTCTTTCTATTGTGATGATTATTGAAGGTTTTACATTTGCAAAACTTTCCTCGAGCCGAGAAAAGCGATTTAAAAATCTGTGACAATGGAAGTAAACCTGGAAGCTAGAAAACTTCTTTGGCTTATGCACCAGGAGAGCAATCCTCATTGAACTGAATAGGCGCGCCATCTTGGAGTCCGGTATCCAGTTTTTTATTATAGCCTACATCCATGTTTTCAACCTTTTCACATGGTTCATTTTGTGCTGTATCAAGTAGGTAATTTTAGGAGGGGATTAAGGGGGATGCCATCCCCCTAGTTAGCAAAATGACCAAAATGCATCCCCCTTGTTAACCCGCCATCAGTAAATAATATGTTAGTCTGGTCTGCCTGACTCATTGATCCTTTATCCGACTGAGGTTTGTGCAGGTTAGAATCTATGGCCCCGACCATGGCTCTGAAATATCAGTTTGTTAATGCGACTTTCTCTCTGAGTTTTTTAGTCTTGGATCTGTAATATTCTCTAAACTATATCACTGTTGGGGGAATGAAAGAGTCGTCGTGGGGCGGTTTGCTAGTTGTGAGTGAACGTTGTGACTGTTGAAAATTAACAAACTACCAACAGGTTGTATCTGAATTAAATGTGTTTCTATGCTAAATGGTTTTGAGTCAAAACCTTTGACAGATGTGTGTATGAAATTTTCTCACATAATGAATGCCTGTTCTTTTTTTATCTTGGAAGACTGTATTGAATACTATAGGAATGCTGCTGTATAGGCTAAATAAAGAAATATAAACCTAAAGTCAGAGGTTCTACTTGTGTGGCCTATTCAGACTGTGGTTGACTGTGGAACGGTACATTGTCAAATAAAACAATGAAGTTGGAATCAGAGAGACAAGCTTTGGCACATAAACTTAAGGACATTTATTTCAATTTATGTATGTTTATTAGTCACCGACAGAACATCAGCCATTGCAGCAGAGCATCAATAAGAGTGATAAACAGATCTGGATGGATTGTGTCTCATCTTTTTTCCGTCTCTGTTTTCCATCTTCTTAATGAGAGTGTTGAGACATAAATCAGGCTATACATCTTCACTACAGCAGCTATGAAAACCTGCTAATCCACCTACTCCTCGTCCGATGAACTCAAAGTCAATGTGGCAGAAGTGGAACAACCTTTTGTTATTTTCAGATCAAATGTTTGACCTCGATAATGTCTCTACACTTGCCCCATAATAAATAAATCAGAGTGACAGGCGCTAACAGTCTCTGCATGGCTGCCATACAGATACACATGTGTGACCTGCGTGCGATTAACCTTTGTACTTGATGACATGTTTGACTAAAGAAGACGCAGAAACAGTCAGAAAAGGAACAATAAATGAGTGAATTGTTTCTTTAAATCTGATATGCGTTGATAGTTAAAAGCAGCCTGTGATAGGAGCTGACCTATTCTTAGATTATGATTGTGCTCTTTTGCCATGTGTGAGGTCTTTAGGGTGTGTATTGACCTCATCAAATGTATTATTACTTAGCTAGAGTTTGAACTCTTGGTCCTGTCTGTGGTCCTTGGTTCTTACTTATAACTCATGAATCTAATTACTTACGTTAGATGCTTAGTTTATAGTACAGTTTATTCGCTTAGATGAGAAGCTACCATTCTCACTTTTGTATTTGCGTTATACAGTTTTTTGTGTATGTGAAAGGTCTGCAAAGTCCACAAGTCCACACCAAAGGGAGTTACCTTCCTCCACAGAAACACTGCTCCTGAACTTCATGAAACACCTTGCTTGAAGTCCCGCCTTTTCTTCCATAACGTGGTGATGTCACCAAGTAACATTTTCATAATACCTGCCCAGCAGCTAGTTTGGCACGCCCTCAAACAAAGCTAGTTAGAGCGGAGCTGGAGCGGAGTCTGAAGAGTTTGGTTTGGTTGACCAATCAGAGCAGAATGGGGGGTGGGTTGGTGCACTTTTTAAACATTTTAAATCGTGTAAAAATGTTTTATTAGACACCCAAAATACAAGTATGCACCTGGAAATTAGCATAATAGGGCTTCTTTAATCAGTACAATAATTAGATGTAAAAACATCTGCTAGTGGCTTAGCCACAGGTCCTGGCCAAGAAATAGTCTGGCACATAACTTCCCATAAAAATATGAATTAACATTTTTACACTTTGGTTATTGTACTAACCAGCTTCTGGCTCCAGCTACACATTCTCTTGGCAAGAAAGAAAAATACCATTTCAAACTTTTCCTTTTCTTCTAAATGTGAAAGATACAATATGTCAATATTTGTGATTATTATATGCATTAATGTAGCCTATTTTTCTTTTACTATTCAAAAGGGGAAAAAAGATTATTTAAATCAACAGGGGGCAATACATAGAAAATACCATTAAGGTAATGCTCATGATTTATTCTTACCCTCCCCTGGTGTCGTAGCATCAGGGGAGGTGATATTCATGCTTGTTACGCTGCCAGCACATTCTTGGGAAGAGACGTTATATCTGCTGTCCACCCGGCTCACATAAAAAGCTGCCCATTGTCTCCGGCACCCACTGTTTGACTCGCTACGTCTTTATAGACATCCATTCACAGGTAAAACAACCACTTCTTCATTGTGTGTTTAAGGCTTTCAGTAAATTCTTCACATTATTCAGTTTATAATAATGTTCTGTAAAATTATTTGTCTTTCTTTTTGGTTCTGGTTCACGTAAATGAAAGTCTGAAGGAGTATTTCCAGCAGAGCTGTTATTATAGACGGTGTTTTACCAGTTTTACAGTGGCAAAGCCTTTATTTGTCAAGTGTATTATTAAATTACTCGATCTTTGTGAAATGTGTCAGCCCTGAAGAGAATATTTGATTTGCCAAATCGTCTACTTGTGACAACAGCTGTCACTGTTCTGTCTGTTTTGTCAGATCAAGAGCTATTTAACAAATCTGTTGAGGTGTGATACTGAAAAAAAAACCCCACTGAGATGCTGTGAATATAGGAGGGAGTAGTTCTTGCCTTGTCTGTGCTTAAATCCTCTTGTCAAGGGATGTTGAGGACAGTTTGCTATGTGGCGCCTTGGGCGACACATTACCCCTAAACTGCACTAATACACACTTCTGTTTCTCTCATGTGCTGTTTGTTTTTGTGATTATAGTCAACGTGAGGTAAGAAAATTAATCCTCTATCCCTGAATGCTACTGTCATGGTTCATATTTGTGTAATTTACAGCTGTGTTCACTATTTAAATAGATCAAACTGTTGCCTGTAGCATCATCGCCCTTATTTGTCCCTGCTCTGGGTTTCAGGAGCCCGACCGACCCGGAGCGATGAATCCCAAAGGGGTTAAGGTGAGCCAGCAATATCCCACAGTGTTAATCCTCCATTCATGGAGAGGGGACACATTGTCCTGATTCACAACGCGGCAAAGATCTGGCAGTGGTTATCTGGCAGGAGTTGTTATCAGTATCACTGAGAGCTTTCCCCTTGACTTCATCCTAATAATAACACATTATCTTTTGCCGTGGCGAGTATGACGCTCACCGGTCTTTCCATATGCATATTTTTACTGTATATGGAACAGTTTGTCAAGTATCAGAACTGCTGCTGAGCTAAGCAGGAACATCTCAGAGGAATTCCAAAATAAAAGTCCTCAAAAATGAACATTTGCATGCAGTTTATGATATTTTAGTGCAATGTATCCTCATATGATATCTCACAAAAAGTTATTCCTATGAATTTCCTACAAATGTTCAGCAACACGTGTCAATTACCGCTTGTTACATGCATACAGTCTTTTCAAAATAAACTTCCGTCTTCACAAGAAACGACTTGGTTATATTTAGGCAACAAAACTACTTAGTTAGGTTGAGGAAAAGATCGTGGTTTGGGTTTAAATAACTTCAGAAGTGGCGTAACTGAAGTACGGAAGTTACATCACAAATGTATTATATATTTATTTCACACAGGGTACAAACACCTGTCCACCCAGACCTCCTCCCTACGTGGCGCTATATATACTTCCTGGTTCACAATTATATGTATTACATAGGAATTGATTTTTGTGGTATTTATACAAATTACATTGCATTACTTTTCTACAATTCTACAATTTCATTTAGCAGATGCTTTTGTCCAAAGTGACATATATCTGACAGATCGTACAACAACAACTTCTTGTGGGTATAGCTACGAACAGTGTATGAGAAGAGCCTGTATAAGGTGTACTTGCAATTTTGTCCATCCTCGGTATATATATATATATATATATATGTCTCCTTAGAAAACTGAAGAATCATTTAAATATAATAGTCAATTTTGAAATAATATTGACAAATATCTTTTTCCACAGCCGAAGTCGAAGATCACGGCTTCTCGCAAGCTCTCCCTCAAGGTGATATACCTATTTTGTTTGACATACACCACCTGGCAATGGCCAGTAACCACTACTATATAATATACACCACGTTTTGATTGCATCTGTTTTGTCCAATCAGATACTTCTCCTCTCGAGAGCCTGCGAGGATTTGGAGAACGAGAGGCAGCAGAAGGAGGAGGAGAAGGGCCGCTATCTTGGAGAGAAGTTGCCTCCTTTGCAGCTGTCTGGATTATCACTGGATGACCTACAAGTACGGCTCATAAACCACAAAAAAGAACATCTTTTTCTGCTGCAGAAAATGTATGAGCATGATTGAGAAATATGTTTAAAACCCGCCTTTTGCCCCCTCAGAAAATGTGCAAGGAGCTTCATTCAAAAATTGATGTTGTGGACGAGGAGAGATACGACTGCGAATACAAAGTGGGCAAACACAACAAAGATGTGAGTCTCTGAACTCTCTCCTTATTCAATGATTCAGTCTTTATACCTTTTAAAAAGAGGCTTTCATATATTTCTGTCGTATTTTTTTTAGATCCATGAGCTGAAGCTGAAGATACAGGACCTTGGAGGCAAGTTCAAAAAGCCTGCCCTGAGGAAGGTGAGGGTGTCGGCAGATGAGATGATGAGAGCTCTGCTGGGCTCCAAACACAAGGGATCCATGGACCTCAGGGCCAACCTCAAGTCCGTGAAGAAGGAGGACGTCAAACAGGACAAGGTACGGGTCTCCAGAGTCCCAAACATTTAGCCTGATGCCAGAAATTTGGTTGTTATGGAGATAACAAAATAACAACTTTGTCTTTTTCTGTTCAACCCCAGGTGCTCACTAATGAAGTGGGTGACTGGCGTAAGAACGTGGAGGCCATGTCAGGCATGGAGGGCCGCAAGAAGATGTTCGACACGGGCGGCGGAGATAAGTGAGACGCTCTGTGAGGACGATGAAGCTGGTCGACTAAGAGCGGGGAAAAGGAAGTTGTCTAGACGGAAATATGGAATAGTTTTCCTGGAGGCTAAGTGACTTAAAAACATAAAAGGTCATAAGCATGTATAACCTCTCCTCCATTTTTCTATGCGGCCATTTTCTGTGCTATGACTCAAAGCACTTAAAGAAAAGTGTAGAATGAGTAGACACCCATTGTTTTTTTTTTTTATTACCAAAGAACATTATTTTTGCTTTGTTATGACATCTTTAGACAATTAAAGTGGAATAAAGCTTCAGTCTTTGATGTTCCATATCCGTACTTGACTTTATCACGTTTCATTTCGCTGGCACCTGTCGGTTTATGCGCGGCACGTTAAGCAGCTTAACTCATGATGGATTCAAAAAATACGTCAAGGGAGGAGGAGGG
Source organism: Sebastiscus albofasciatus (assembly GCA_916701655.1). Classification (NCBI taxonomy): domain Eukaryota; kingdom Metazoa; phylum Chordata; class Actinopteri; order Perciformes; family Sebastidae; genus Sebastiscus; species Sebastiscus albofasciatus. Next base: position 16,807 of record CAKAOI010000119.1, read on the forward strand.
GCGCGACAGGTGTTACCTAGTTAAATTCAACCTCATCATGTTTAAATAGATCTTGCAAAAACACATTTAATATCGGGCTGTCAGTTGATTAATTGTATGATTATCCAACAGCTGTCAAGGTGTCAGTGTGCTGACTTGACTATGACTTGCCTCCAAACTGCATGTGATTACCATAAAGTGGGCATGTCTGTAAAGGGGAGACTCGTGGGTACCCATAGAACCCATTTTCATTCACATATATTGAGGTCAAAGGTCACGGGACCCCTTTGAAAATGGCCATGCCAGATTTTTCCTCTCCAAAATTTAGTGTAAGTTTAGCCTCCTTCATGAAAAGCTCACGTTAATTTTCACAGCCCTATTTTAAAGTACATTTCAATGACAATTGCAAGTCACAAATAATGATAAAGACAGTTTCTTTTACCAGATTGTAAAACATTTTGATCAAACAAAGTCTGCAATCTGATAATAACTGACAAAACAGCTCATTTTTCAGACTTTAATCATTTCAGAAATAATGAAAAAACTTCTTCTTCAGTTCTTTTTGATATTTTTAGAGTAGTTTGATGATAGAAATAAACCACAAGAGACGTGACTTCAGTCTTAGACTCTGGAACACCTGGGCCGAGTATTTTTAGCCGTGACGCTGTCCTCCATAACTCCTCGCCTTGGAAACCACAACCCACTGGCATTGTCCTGCACATTGCACGCATGCATGTGCTTCAACTGGCTGTTGTCGCCCAGCCATTGTTATTTGAAGTATGACAGCAACACCAATAATAGTGTCAGTTGGTGTAATACATGCTTTTTATGGGCTAGTTACGGACAGCTGATACGCATGACGATTGTGTGAAATCTGGACGGTGAAAAGGCACATCTTTTCTTTGTTTGTCCCATCATTAACCTCCAATGTGTGTGTGTGTGTGTGTTTAGTCATGAAAAGCTGATATATGACCTCTTGCACTCTTGGCTTAGCAGGCTGATAATGTAAAGCAACCGACACATTCAGTGTCTATAAATAGGCACCGATGAGAGCGACCTTCACATACAATGAATGCTCCAGATGTGCTATCCAGAGTGTCAACACCACACGGTGACTGTGAAATGCAAAAAAAGGTCACGACGACAGAGTCTTTGGTGAAAGTTGTTGAGATGACAAACACATTAACGTGTGGCTTGATGTGCCAAAACTCAAACCAAGACAGTCAGTCATTATGGGAGACGACGCATTGTGCTTCATTGTCAGCACCACTTGGTGGCAGTCCACAATCAGAGGAATACAGTCCATCTACTGGTATAATATTAAAAAGGTTAGCTGAAATGTGTGTTGAGCTATGGGAATTCATTATTTGTTTTCAGCTTTAAGATTCTCATTTTCATTCTGTGGCTTGCAGGTGCAGTTATCTAGATTTTTAACAACAAAACTGGCTGAAAAAGTGTCTGAAAAGAAAAGTTTATGTCTTTTATCTGGTAACTTTGAATCTTAGAATGACAGAGAATTGTTGTGTGTAGAAAATATTGAGGAACTGTGTCAAACTTAATATTAAAAAACGGCATCAGTGGAAAAAAATCAGAATTAATGAATAGAAAATGTTTGCAGGAAGAGAGTCAGTTATTGCCTGCTTGAAAGCAAAACACAAATCCTGGAAGTGTTTTGACGGCTACGCTGATCCATGATTTTAACGTCAAATTCCTACCAGGCAGCAGTGAAGAGGAATAATCACATTTTTCTGCAGCCGGGAGGCGTGTTCAAATTGTTTCAGGCGGGAAGAAATTCTTTGTAACACAGGTCAACATGGAGTCACAGGATGTATTTACTGATTGGCTGCGGGTCCTCCCAGGCCGCACTACGCTACTAAAAGTGAAACTTTTCGCAACTCGCTGAGCTTTGGAACACCGGCTGCAGCTTTTCATAGACATTGCATGGCAGCTCGCCGCAGGCCGCACTTCACCGCCGCTCTGGTGTGAATTCGGCGTAAGCTATATGAATATAATTGACTCGACTAAACTTAACGAAAAACTCCCTCCCTCCATTCCTCCATGTTTAAAAACTGTGACTCTCCTGTCTTGGAAGAGACAAGAAACCATCATTTCCACGAGTCGTGAGATGGAAGAAGTGGAGCCTGACAATAAATAATTACCGCTGTGGCTGTAAGCAGCGCCAGTTCATTTCACTCATGGAATAACCCAAAGGAAAAGAAAAATGAGAGTTTAGTCTGCGAAGAGGAAAACACTGAGGCAGATTACAACGTTTGCAGCGTGTACGTGTGTGCGGGGGGGCTTGATGAGGAAGTGTGATTGATGTCATTAATCTTCAACATAGAGCACGAGCAGTGTATTTATTGCTGCAGGGACTGGGGGGGTGGGCTGACGTTATTGGAATATATTTGACAGTAACAGAGGGTGGGCTTGGTGATTAGACAGGCTGCCCTGGTGACTGGGAGCTCCGGGCTCAGTTTGTTCGTGCAGCAGCTAATGTTGTCACGCATCTTGTCAAAATGTCTTTCAGCGAGATAGGTGTGCCAGAGTTTGAATTAGTCCAAGTGATGCTGAGCCAAACTCATAAAAGCACAAATGTAAGATTCCTTTTTTTTGTACGCACTCCTGCCAAATTTAAACTGCAAATAAATTCTCCCCATTATCAATATCCTGTCACAGTTAAGGTACTGCAGAAACTCAAGCAGAGCGGGTTGAATTTAAGGCACTTTAACAGGCCAGTAGTTTGCAACTTGGAGTAGCTAATGTCAGGTAGACATGACTGGAGTGCTCAACAGGTGAGCAGCATGGATGTTCTGGAAACAGGAAGTGGGACTGTGGAGGTAAATATAACCTTTGTGGCTAATGAAGGAATGAGGACCAGGTGTGCAGCCAAGTGGATCATCAGGTGATTGGATTGGTAAGAGCCAGCTGTCACAATGACACATCAAAATGAAGGAAATTCACTTCATTTATATCATTTATTTGTTACACATCTCCTTCTTATATCTGCTGTTTTTGTTTTTGCCTTTTTTTTTTTCTTTTTTTTTGTTGAGGGTTAAAACCCCCATTACAATCTTTCATATTAAGCTGAGGTTTGTGGCCTTTTTATGAGTAAGAACCAAATAAAATAGCCTTTTGCAAATTTGTAGTTTAAAGAGAAGACCTGCAGTGTAATGTTTTTGGTTTCCTACACCTCCTGGCACAGGAATAACTACTTCAAACACAATGTTTTAAAGAAAGCAAAGGGAGAAATGTATTAATTTGCTTCTCTACTTTCATATTTCCCTGTTGGTTTTGGGGCAACCATCCCTTAATAAGCCGATATCTGTGACCTCTGAGCTTTTTGCCGCACTAACTAGCTACTGTATGTGTTTACAGGTTTCTGTGGTGATGCGACAAATAAGCAGCTTGAGGCAAATCCTGTTTCTTTTCTGAATGTTAGTCTATATTTGGAGGTAATGACACAGAAAAGGAGCTTTAAAAAAAAAAAAAAAAAAGGCATTAAGACTGGCGGATTCAAGGGTTTAAACTGAAAGCAACACACACATACACATGCACACATTATATGCTCCCCTCAGTCAAAAGGTGTTAATTGGATTCGGAGCGAGAGGTGAATCTCTTTTCAACCTCAATGAAACGTTCACAAGCAGCAGATGGAAATGACTGGATACAAAGTGATGAAGACACACATTTGTTATTCATTGCTAATCCATTTGACCCAACTAAAAGGTTGAGGGTTAACTTCGCCTCACTTGAGCTGAAACTACAAGTTGCCTAATGAGCCAGACTCAATTCATTTTTTTTGTATTTCTGTATCAATTAATCTGTGTTCGGCAGTGGGCATATATTTAGTATATGCATTGAGAAAAGACAGCAGACTGAGCTCACAGAATGAAAGATTTAAACAATAGCTGACGACAATATTAGTGTTTTTCTTCAATGGTTGTTTCTTTGGCCACTTGCATGCCGTGGAACAAGCTGTAAATAAAAAGTGCAAAGTTGCAGGTTGTTCTCATACACCGTTCGTAGCTATACCTACGAAAAGCAATGCACTGTAATTTCTATATATCCCACAACATCAATTTGTAATCCACGTAATCCTGAACCAGGCAGTATGAAGAGCGACAAAAAAACACTGGATTGTCATCCATGAGACCGGTGTTTGTATTCCCCATGAAACCAGAAGTCAACGTTGACCTATTTGTCTTCTACAGTAAGTACTTTACTTGAATTGCACCACTTCCATACTAATTTTAACACAAACGTTGACTTATTTGTCACATAATGTAACTCCCGTACTTAAGTTACGCCACTTCCGTAGTTATTTTAACCAAAACCACGATCTTTACCTAAATCTAACTAAGTAGTTTTGTTGCCTAAACCTAATGAAGCTGTTTCCTGTGAAGACAGAAATTTATTTTAACAGTATGCACGTATCAAGCGGAAATTCAAATATGTTGCTGGACATTCGCAGGAGAACTCGAGAAAAATAAGGAAGAACTTTTTCGTAAGATAGCATACGAATCGTTGTGTGAGGATACGTTGAAAGATTTTTGGCTAAAAACAGCAGATATTCATGAGGAGCAGTGAGAGTGAACCGAAACAGTAAAGTTATAGGCTGTAAAATCGAAACAATGAGGTGAAAGACGCTAAAACACACGTAGAAATATGGAGGCGGCAACTTCCTGTTCTGAAAAGTGAAGCCAATGTGGAAGTGCCTTAAACTTGCATTCTTTCTAATAGCCAGCAGGGGGCGCCTCCTCTGGTTGCAAAAAGAAGTCAGATTGTATAGAAGTCTATGAGAAAATGAGCCTACTTCTCACTTGATTTATTACCTCAGTAAACATTGTAAACATGAGTTTATGGTCTCAATCGCTAGTTTCAAGTCTTCTTCAATACAGCATGATGTTCATTTAGTAAATTATGGTCCCATTTAGAGTCAAATAGACCATAAAGCAGGGGATGATTTAGGGCGTGGCTACCCTGTGATTGACAGGTCGCTACCACGGTGTTGTCCGGTCTGGGAGTTGTCTGTGTTTTCATCTTATAACTTTAACGCTTTCACAGTGTGTATTCAGTTCATGAAAGTTAATTGGAACATTTTGGTCGCCTAAAAACATCTTATTCAGCGTTTGGTTGTACTTAGCTCCACCCTCTCATGTTACTTCTGGTTGCAAATAACCAAGATAATAATAAACCAAGATAGGATAACGGACAAAAAGTCAAACTCAAGGCTTCAAAGCGGTAGTCCACAAACCAATGGGTGATGCCACGGTGACCACGTTTTCAGTCTATGGTTGTTTCAGATTATAAATAGCCATTTGATCCATCGTGAACATCAAAACATTGATAGGTGCTGCTTTGAATTAACTCCACGTTGAGTTTTCTAAAATGTTTTTTTAAACTCGACTGAAGTGAAGCACTTTGAGTTGTAAGAGGTGACACATTAAGTGGACCAGAGTGAGAAAGTCTTTGAGTATTTTCCGTGTTTGTGTGTCTTTCTCTAAAAGCTGTTTCAGGGCGGTTTCATCAGCTTCGGCGGTGGTTCACAGCAGGTCAGGCCTCACCCTGCCCACCTGTGACAGGCTTTGGTCTGTCTTTGTTCGGCGAACTATGCTAGAGGGAATCTACAAAATCACACAGGAAAGTGAGTCGATATGGGAATGAAAGATTTTGGATTTTCTCAGTTGCAACATGAAGTATTCACACCTTTTAATGGACTGTTTGAATTGCTCGGCATTCAAGGACTTGGTTGTAAAGGTGGTAAAAGCCCAACGATTCTGTGATATTTTAGGGTGTTAAACATTGTGCTACTTCACCACACACAACTCATTCATCTTAAACATGACGTGTCTTGTTACTCGCCCAATTTAAGGAAGTGTCGAATTCTTAATCAAGACCCTCAAGAACACTTTACCTCCTCATTTCTCATCATGGGAAAAGCTCAATGCCCTGCCAACGTGCATCTTAATCCCAGCACTGCACCATCCACACTTTTCCACCCATCACCTCTAATGGTTTAAGTTAATCTACAATAGGTGCCTGTGGCCTCGCTCCCTTCTCATTATTGATCTCCACTGAGCCAATAGGGAGGGAGAGTCGGCTGATGGGTATTGGTTTTGGACACCAAAGCTGGCCAGGGGTCAACAAGATGCAGCTATTAAAGATTCGCCTTGCTTTAATCAGGTGGAAGCTTCCAAAAGAGGGAGTCTTATATTCAACTTAACAAGAAAACAGCTTTTATTTATTCTATTTTTTTAGTTTTAATTGCTTTTTATAAGTGTTCCCAAAGTCTATCTGTTATGGATATGATGGCTACTACCGGTAATTTCTGGGGAAATTCTTGGAGTTTCCATTCGACACTGGAATCAAAACAGAGAGAGAGAAACTTGCTCGGCTGATCCTACGTCGCCTCAGGTCTCCCTGCAGCGACTGTGTGAACAGCCTGTCTTAATAAATTATTAATAGTGATGTTGGAATTAACCAGCATGGAAGATTTTTGGAAAAGAGCAACCATGGAGGTACAGGTTTGCACAAACAGCTATGTTGACTAAACTGAATGTACACTATATTAGGAAAATCTTTAGGTGTAGCCCATTTTTCATAACCCACATCTCGCTTGTATCAAAGCTTAAACTGCTTCTGTTGCTGCTTCTCTTTTATCTCCATCTCCTCCTCGCTGTAGAGATACTAGCAAAAAATCAATGAAGAGTAATGACTTTTACCTGGACTCACCTCAGCAAGGTACTTCATGAAATGAGTGTGCAGTCTTTTAAACATTCAGCATGAGCTTCTCTTACTCTTATTGGATTAAATATTTGAATTGAAATCTTGATGCAAGTGTTGTACAGCTATTCATGGTGCCCGGATGATTTATCGCAATAACTGTTAATAACTATTCTGTGAATTTTCCTCCAGCGCCACCAGGTTTGTGGTTTTGAGTCAAATGGCTCGACGTCTATTGATGACGAATTGCCATGAAATTTGGTGCAGATATTCACATTCCCCTCATGATCAATTGTGAACATTTTGGTGATCTCTGACTTGTCGTTAAACGCCACTAGCAAGTAAAAGTTTCCACTCCTCTTATGGACCGACACAAATGTTGGCACCGACATTAATGGTTCCCAGACAAGTGTATGTACCTTTGACGATCCAAGTTTCATCCATCTAGAACCACTAGAAGGTAAACATTTTGGATTCAGAGTGAAATCTCTCAACAACAGTTGGATGGATTGCCCTAACATTTGGTACAAACATTCATGTTCCCCTCCAGATGAATTCTAGTAACTTTGACTTTGCACTTAGCTCCACCAGCAGGTCAAAGCTTTCACGCATCAAGTGAAATATCTCAACATGTACTTGATGGATTGCCACAGATTTTGGTACAGACATTCATGGATTGTGCATTTCAATTTGTCCAATACTTTGGTTTATGACCAATATTTGCAAAACTAATGGCATTCCTTTATGTTTAGTGCTAATTGGCAAATGTTAGCATTCCAACACGTTAAACTAATGGTGAACATAATTAATGTTATACCTGCTGAATCAATAATAATCAACATGTTAGCATTCACATTAAGCATAATCAACCTGTTCTCACTCCCAACTCATCAAATACGACGCTTGGTCAGTGGCACTTTGCATCTGATACCAACACATGAGGCACCCTTTAGCGTCTGTGTGAGATGCCACCGGGCTTTAAACTAACTCCAATTTAAACCCTTCTACGTCATTATTAGACCTTCAGAGCAACTGACGTTGTATAAAGAGTGACAAAGTCCGCTTAGGGAGGAGGTCGCGGTGGATGGTTGGGTCAAACAAACATGGACTTTCATCCAGGAGATTGCTGATTGTGTCCCGTGTTAAACCAAGTCAATGGTGACATATTTGACCTTAGTTTTATTACGTAACTTACGTACTTAGCTAACGCCACATATGTAAGTTACGCAACAAGTCTACTTATTTTACGTAACAAACTTATTTAAACCCAAACCACGACCTTTTCCTAAGCCTTTTGTTGCCCTACATTGGAAGTTTATTTTGAAAAGACACTGTATGCATGTAATGAGCATAAACTGTGCATTTCCTGTGAATATGGACATTTATTTTGAAAAGACACCGTGCATGTAATGAGCGGAAACCGACACGTACAAAACTGCTAGTTTGAAGCGTATAGGGCCATGGACCAAGCATCGGTATTTGACAAGTTGGGAGTGAGAATGTGTTGGCATTATAGCATGCTGATATTTGTATTTAGCACTGCTATGCCCAACTACAGCCTCACAGTGCCGCTTGACTCTTAGTCTTGTTCAAATCAAAAGATGACCTTCAATTCATATTGGAATTAAAAACATATTTAAACGTTATAAGACAGCTGCGTGCTGCGTAAATAGTAAACAACCCTCGTTGCCACTTGGCTGAATCATTTAAAGTGCTGTTCTTACCAGATGCTCATGGTGTCAATGACTCGCTGACTTGCTCGTCTCGACTGGCACCGCTGCAGAGTGTCACTAATGAAGTGTAGCGTTTCAAGTAATTAATCTCTACCTGACATTAATTGCTTTATCGTGTCGTCTGCTCTTATCACATCTCTCTTAATGTCATTAATGCTCCAAAGTCCTTGGAAAAACGTTAAATTCTTCCATCAGGTTTTAACTTTCCCCCTCTCCATCAGTTTTTTAACTACGTGAACTTGCTTGACTTCTTTGGCATCATTCATGAGCAAAGTATGGCAGTGACAGCCTCATTTTGATAAATCTTTCCTTTTCAATTGTGTTTTTTTTTCTTAAACTTTTCATGCCAAAGGGATAGTGATGACACATAAAATATCCATAACCAATGAGTCATTTTAGGGCATAAAATCTCTCGTATTCTGAGTCAAGTCGGGTTCATGCAACAAGCCATTTATCAATATTAATGAGGAGCGCTGCCCCCCAAAAAAGAGCTAAAGAATAGGGTAGTTTACTTTTATTGCGGAGTCTGAAGATCGGGGAAAAGCGAGAAATCACTTTAAATGCTGGAGTGATAGAACGAACGAGAGCTATCACTTCAAATGGAAACCTTTTCAAATGTCTATGTAGGTGCTGAGTGCCATGGCTATTCAAAACAAAGGCAGGAGTCCTTGTTTGTTTCAGACACTCTTTGTTTCCCAAGGCATCTTTCTGTTTCTCCGAATGTTGCTTTGGGTTCACAACAGCGCACTCAGTGTGTGTCTGTGTTAGACTCTGCATCAAACACCTCTAAATAATGAGAGGGAATACAGCTGGTCTACTTTCAACTTAACAACAAACCCGAGACACAACAGGACTCTGGGGAGTAAGCCTATATTGATATAACACAGTTTGGAAATTAAAAGTTCCGGAGGAGGATCCGAAGACGGGACAAAACTTTAACATCCAGCCGACTTTCAAACTTCTCTTTTTCAAGAGTGAGGACTTTGAATATCAGTGATCTTTCTGAGGTTGTACAGCTTTTAAATGGGATGAAATTAAACGTTTTTACCTGAGGTTTGTCTGCTTTTTGAGCCACGTTAGCGGAGTTTCTCTGGGGATGACGACGTCGCTGTGTTCGTTGGTCCACTGCTTTGGTCTAGACTAAAATATCTCAACAAATGTTGGATGGACATTCTTTGTGCCCGGAGAATGAATTGTAAAAACTTTGGTGATTCTCTGACTTTCCTGTAGCACCACCAGGAGGATGACATCTTGGGCTTTTAGTGTAATATCTGTATATAATGTTGGTGATCTGCTGAATTTTGCTCTAGCGCCACCATCACGTCAACATTTTAATTTGTCCAATGCTTTGCTAATACCTGCAAAATTAAAATCATGACCTATCCTAACCTTAACGATTCAAGGTCAATGTCTACACTGTAAGATGTTTATTGTTAAATAAACAGTAATTTACTGGCAACAATTATCCAGTATAGGCTAGTTGCTGTATTTCATACCGCGGTAAAATTACCGTAAAACTACAGTCGTTTTTAGCATACTGCTGTTTGTTTTTTTTACCGTGCTGAAGTACAGTATTAAACTGTAATTTTTTGCCATACTGTATAATGAAATGTTACTTTAATTTATTTTACAGTGCTATTGTATAACCTGCAGTGTATTTACTACTGTAATTATTACAAAAAATACTGTTATTTAGCTGTTGATGTAAAATAATAAATAAAACATGACAACTGACTTTTTTTAACAATATAATAATAATAATACAAAACAATGATACAACAATACAACAGTATATGCAGATCTGTTTCAATTAAAGCTAGTAACTTTAATGGGCCATAATTTAGCAATAATGGACATACGGTGGAGAAATTGTGGAGAATACTGTAATATTACTGTGAAAACAACAACGCCTACAGTAACATACTGTACACAGCTTATACTGTGAGAAAATGCTGCATACTGTAGTATTACTGTGAAAACAACAACAATAATTTACACTGTAACCCTAACCATTCAAGGTCAATGAATAACTTTAACCATTCAAGGTCAATGCCTAACCTTAACCATTCAAAGTCAATGCATAAACTTCACCATTCAAGGTCAGTGTTTTGCAAACTGTGGAGTACCATCTAGACACGACCACATTATACTTGCTAAAAAGAAACACGATAGCATTGTCGTGGTGAGCATGTTAGCAGGCTGACATTAGCATTTAGCTCAAGGCAATGTTGTGCCCAAGTACAGCCTTCAAAAATCTGCAAGCATGGCAAGAAACGTATTAAAGGGCTCTTAAAGTTTTCTCATCTGCAGATGCATGGTATAGTTGAGGTGAAAAACTTGATTATTCGTATCACACTTTTTTGCCCCGTCCTTGTCGTTTTCAGATCGAGGATGTGTGACCCCTCTCAGGCCTCAGACTCCCCTGTGAGGTAATTGGTGTTAAAGGTGGGATGCACCTCCTCCAGCAGAAGGTCCATAATAAGAAAAGCTGGACCTCGCAGATGTCACCCAAACACCAAAGTCACTGCAGAGCCTGGCACCATTTCCATTTTTACAATCTGCACCGCAAAACTCATTTTTGTCTCCTTCCAGCCATGTGTCGCTGGTCGGGCGCGCGAGTCATTTTTCACTTCATGCAGCTCGTAAAGCAGCCATATGGAAGGATGGACCTGGCTGCACCCACACTGGCTCTCCGGCGGTGGTCCTAATACTTCACTGTCTCAAGGTCATATGATATTTATATTTCCGCTGAGCTGTTTTAAACAAGTTTTATGAAACTTTTAACAATATATATACAAATACATTTCATTTTTTTTCTCTGTTCTTGTAAAAACTAGCATTAATCACAGCTTATTGTTAATGTCACTCTTGTTCATGGGTGAATTGGGCAGTGTCCTTTGCTTCATTAGACAGTTTGACACCAATTAACTGTAATTTTCTCATGCTGAAAGTGGCCCTTTGGATTTCAAAAAGACTGATGATGAACAAACAATTAAGATTTTATCAAAAGTGACATAATGTTTCCAGCCTTCTGCCAACCACAAACACAAAGAAAGCAACAAGGAGTATAAATTCCTGCATATTTGCGATGTAACAGCTGAATGAAAAAATCGCAAATCTGAAAAGCATCAAACTACAGCGACCAGAAGAGCCGAGCACTCTCTCAGTGAGATATCACTTCAGTCTCTATCAGGAGGGATCATCTCTGCAAACCTAAAACCCATTTCCTTTCCTTGCTCTGCTTGCGTGCTATCTGTCTGGTTGACTTGTTTTTTATTTCCCTTTTGGTGAAGTCAAGAGATACCGAGGCACAGACTAAAAGGCAGCCTCCTTTTGCCTGATCCAATTTGCAAAAATTCATACTGCTATCTCAACATAGCAGGAGCAAAGTATAGTTTTTTCCCCCCCCAAAATGTTATGATTTGTTTGCATACCAAAAGAAACTGGTGAATATGAATGTGCTAAAGAGAACCTGTAAAAAAAAACCCATCCACGTTTCATCAAATCATTTTCATACTGTGCTGCTAAGTGAGCAGCATTAGGAGGAAGCTATTACATTCTCCACCATGCCATTCTTTTCTATCCCTGCAGGGCAACATCCCAAAAAAAAATTGCTGCCATCCAACACACAAAGACTGCTGTGTGACAAGAAGAGCACCACAAGCGATACTAATCACATCACACATTCACATGGAGAACAAGGACGTCCCGCATGTTGAAGTCACATCTACACCACCAGATGCCAATTTTACCAGATTTTGTAAAAGACCACATTGAATGAATCTATATCCCCTCACTTGTATCAAATAATGCTTGACGTTGTTTGAGCAATGTCAGGCAATGAGATGTTGTGGACAGACCAGCCAAATGGACTGCAGCTTAAGAAAACAAGCAAATGCAGAAAACATCATCAATTTAACAGCACAGAAAGAAAAACACTGCAAATCCAGAAAACACAAATTGGTAAACAAGTACAACATATTCTCATACAAATGGTTTGTATGATATCTTATGAAACGTTATTCCTCATTTTTTCGTATGTTTTCCTACAATGTCCAGCGTCAATTTCCGCTCCAGTATTTCAAAATAAACTTCCGTCTTCACAGGAGACAACTTCGTTAGGTTTAGGCAACAAAAACACTTAATTAGGGTTTGGAGAAGATTGTGGTTAAGTTACACCAAATCGGAAAGGGTTACGTTGCACTGGAAGTAGCATAACTCAAGTACGGAAGTTCTGTGACAAATAACTTCTGGTTTAGTTAGGTTTAGGAAAAGGTCCTGGTTTGGGTTGAAATTACACCGGAAGTGTCGTAACTAAAGTATGGAAGTTACATGGCAAATAACTATTGGTTTATCATGGGACAACACCCACCCATCCATTCATACCTCCTCCCTAGACGGCCATACTTGCAATTACGTGGATTACACTGATATATATATGAATTACAGTGCATTTACTTTTTGTAGATAGAACTACAAGCGGTTTATGAGAACGGCTAGTAATCAGCTAAAGGCAAACACTACATCAACATCAAACATCTGAAATAATATCTGATAATATCTACATTGTTTGCTCATTTTCCAACACTGCCATCACGTTTCAGTGTCCGCCGGAAACTTCTGTTGTGTTCTGTATCACTTGCAGCATTTCTGTAGTATTGCGATTTGGTTGTGTTTTGTTGTGTTTTCTTCTAAATGTTGCACATGGGCTGTCAAATTGGTGAACATGGAAATAACATACCCTGTTTGTGCCGCTACGCGTGGGTTGTTACCCAATCTTACATGTATCAGCATTGTTTTTAGCATTTCATCATGAAGTAGCCAATTGAATAAAGGCTTTTTATTTTTTTTTTGCCAGAAGAGTGCCTTAGACTCCCCCCCTTTTTTGAACCTTTGTGTACCCCACCAAAGAGCACCTTCATCACACTGATTTGAACTTCCCGAGCACTCTGGACTTTTTCCCTTTTTATGGAAATTACATATTGGGGATTCTTAATCTAGATGGTGTTCCCCTTTAAATCATTAATTTTACTAAGAATTAGTCTGGTGAAGTGGAACTTAGCTTAGGGGGGGGAAGAGACTGGCCAAAACACAGGTTTGGCTATAAGATGTGTGGATTTACGTGTGAAACGTTGCTTCCCCCTGCTGCGTGCTGACATCACCGGGTCCACTACGGCCCCTCCTCCTCCGCATCTCTCTGGTGATGCTGATCCTCCTCCTCCTGCATCAGCACCATTTCTGCCTGGTATCCTCACAGAGAGAGAGAGAGAGAGAAAGAGAGAGAGAGAGGAGAGAGAGGGAGAGAGAGAGAGAGAGACTACCCAACCCCAGCAGAGAGGAGTAGAGGCGTCAGACGGCCGCCAGAGCATCCCGGTTACGCACTGTTCAGAGGCCCCCATCCATCGACGGTTTTTGCAGCTATACCAGAAACCAGCTGAAGAAGAAGGCACACGGGCCACCACATTTTACAAGTCAGTGCAATGGAGAGCCTGCTGGATAATCCCATGAAAGCCGTGCTCTACCTGAAGGAGCTCACCACCATCGTGCAGAACCAGCAGAGCCTGATCCAGACGCAGCGCCAACGCATCGACGAGCTGGAGAGGAAGGTGGAGGACCTGATAGGAGAGAACCGACAGCTGCGGGACCCCCATCACTACGTCCAGCAGCAGCCTCAGCAGCATCACCACCACCCTCAACCTCAACCTCACCACCACCACCGCAGCGCCAGTCCCCAGGCGCCGGCCAACCTCCATCAGCACCCGGGCAGCAACAAAGCGGCTGCAGCGCATCTCGGCCAACAGCAGCCGCAGCATCAGCACCAGCACCAGCAGGCGCATCAGCAGCAGCAGCAGCAGCATCATCAGCAGCAGCAGGCGCATCAGCAGCAGCAGCCACCGCCGCAGCATCAGCCTCCTCAGCAGCAGCATCAGACCCCTCCTGCGCCGACGACCTCCCACCACCACCCGCAGCAGCTGCAGCTCGTCCCCACCTCGCCGCAGTCCCCCAAAGCGAGCCAAGGCAGCCCGGACTCCTCCACCGCCGAGGAGGACAAGAGGAGCCCCTGCTGCAAGTCGCTGGTTCCGCAGACTCCCACCGCTCTCTGCCGCTCGGTTGGACTCGCTAGGAAAGCAGAGTGAGTATTAAAATAACAATCTTCCATCTTAATGAGAACATTTAATGTGAATTATGATGATTTTCTTGATAAAACAAAGAGAAATATTCTTAAAATTAGATGCAAATCAGCTTCAAATTGCTGGATTTTGATCCATAACAGCATGACCTGTTATTGAAATGCTGGAAACATGCACAGTATGTCAAACATGTGACATTATTTCTGCATCTTAAGACTCAATATTACATCCAGTGACCCTAATAAGATGCATATTTTCTCAGTCCATCACAGTTATGGAAACATGCACAGTATGTCAAACAAGTGACATTATTTCTGTATCTAAAGACTCAATATTACATCCAGTGACCTTAATATGATGCATATTTTCTCAGTCCATCACAGTTATGATCCATAACAGCATGAGCTTTTATTGAAATGTTGGAAACATGCACAGTATGTCAAACAAGCGACATTATTTCTACATCTAAAGACTCAATATTACAAGATTAATATTCATAAAAATAGATGCAAATCAGCTTCAAATTGCTGGATTTTGATCCATAACAGCATTACCTTTTTATTGAAATGCATGAAAACATGTACGTCAAACAAAGTGACATTATTGCTGCATCTAAACACATTAAAGACTCAATATTACATCCAATGACCCTAATAAGATGCACATTTTCTCAGTCCATCACAGTTATGATCCATAACAGCATTACCTTTTATTGAAATGTTGGAAACATGCACAGTATGTCAAACATTATTTCTGCATCTAAACACATTAAAAGACTCAATGTTGCATCCAGTGACCCCTAATAAGATGCATATTTTTCTCAGTCTTGTCTAAATATAGCAAATGTGTTTGGTCAGAAGCCCTCAAGGCGGCTTCAGATTTAATGCCACATCAGCCTGTTATCACCCACATAAAAGGTGTCAGCTGAAATTTTTGGAAACATGTTCAAATGAGGGAAGCAATATAGAGTATAAAGATGCTGTAGACACTGTATGAGGCCTGTGCTGGATTTGCCTTTTGATTAACTTCACATCCGCCCCCTGACAAGCTGAGGCTTAATTTTCCTGACAGGTAATTCAAGCTCCTCCTGTATTTTCACATTATTCACTCAGTTGTTGCCCTGTTAAATCAGCTGAATGCTTAATGGATATTGATTTTGAGGGAGCCAGTGCTGGTGGTTTGTTAATTCTGCACCAAGGTAGACTGTAACCACTGGGTGGTTGGGACTAAATGCTGGAGTTGAAGGGTTATTTTGGTGACTGTTAATGGAACAGAAGTTTGGTTAAATTAACATTTTGGTCGTCTTTGCTTGGAGAGGTCACTGTACCCCCTTGGGTTTCCACACTTTGAATGAGTTTTTGTTTTTAATTGCATCTGTTTTTAGGCCTTGGCTGAGGTTGCGATTTCACAGGTGACATTGTAAACACATTTTAAAGCAAGTTAAGTGCCAACTCCTGAAGGCAAATCACCAACTTTGAGACAAAATGTCAGCGCTTTCACATCATCACAACCTACGATGGAGATTTGATTGTACAGACTGTAGCTTGTTCCTCATTAAGACACCACGAGCTGAAGGATGTCACATTTGGGAGGAACATAGCTGGAGGGGAATAAAAGCAAAGACAGGAAGACATTAGCTGTTGTACGTTACAGCCTCTTGAGAGCTACTAATAAGCCTTGAAGTTTGAATCTACTTCCTTGTTGCAAGTCAGTGTCATTGGTGCCATCAAAATTCTGTTATTCGGTCTTTTCATTAACATTTTGGCGCAACTGTTTTCATGATAAAGCAAAAATACCACTAGTTCAAGCCAAATAAGTCAACAATTTTTGAGTTTGTGGCTGTTGGTCAGACACAACAAGCTATTTGAAGACACAAACCGGGACTATACATTAATTTCTCACAATTTATTGATCATCTTTAGACCAAACTGTTAATCCACTTATTGAGGAAATACTCAACAGATTAATCAATAATGAAAAAAGAAATTTTGGTTGCAACATTTTTTTTTACAAAATACACATATTGTTAGTTAGTATTAGTTAAAAATTAGACTTTTACAGTGTATGCATGCATGTATGTGTGTGTATACAGTACTTTTAGCCAATATTCAAGCCCCTTCAAAGTTTTCATGTTTTATTGTCATACAATATTGAATAAAAGTAGATTTAAGGAGGCTTTTTTTAAACCAATCAACAGAAAAATACCTTTAATGTCAAAGTGAAAACAGATCTTTACAAGAAAAAATACTAAATACTTGTTTGCACACATCCACACTGCAAATTTTTGGCATGTACTCTTCACAAAACTGCAGCTCCAGCCACAAAGTCTCGATCAGATGGAGACCTGGACTCTGATTTGGCCAATACAGAACATTGTAACATCATTGTTTTGAAGCCATTCATGTGCAGCTTTTGCCGGTTTTCTTGCAAACGTGGATCAGGTTTTTCTCCAGGATCTCCTTGTAGTTTGCTGCATTCATTTATACCCTTACAGGCCTTCTGCAGAGAAGCATCCACGCTGTTTTTTGGTTAAAAAACAAAAAAAAACACATTAAATCTCCTCTGATTCAATGTTGTAATACAAATCTTCCACCTTTTACATGCACTGTTTGTGCTTCGGAACGGTTCACGGTGCTGAATGTTCTTTGCTCGCCACTATCAAGGTCACATGAATTGCCTCTGCCAGAGCTGCTCACACGCACACATGCACACAGCGACAAACACACACACACACAACGCACCGCGCTGAGCCTCATCTGTTCCACTCGGCTGCATTTGCATTGTTTCTTTTAATCCAGGTTGATTTATCGTGCCATTAAGACATAATTCCTAAAGAGCGTGGGTCAGGAATAGTATACATTAGCATGGATACTAGACCTAAAACACGACTGCATTCACATGCATTCACCCAGACATGGACACACTAGATATATGAGTTGTACAAAATAAATGTCAGGGGGGGGATTCAGTAAGTGGGTTAATTCGTGATTTACCAACCATGCCCCCTGACAGTTCTGCAGAATGATGAACAATGAGAGATACATGAAGAGTACTCAAGAGAGAGAGAGAGAGAGATCGTATCTTATTTCCTTAATGTAAAAGCAGTGACACATGAAAAGCAGGAGACGTGAAGCAGCATTGTAATTTCTATTTAGAGCATTGATCGTGGTCAGACAAGATGGTGTATCGCTGTGCTGTCAGTTGCCGCAGGAGGAGTAATACATTTCTATTAGCGGGAGTATGACAGGGACATGTCACACACTTACTAATAAGTGTACATTTGTTTGTATATTTATCCTTCTGGTTATATTCCTTTTACTGTAATCAGCATGCTACAGGTGTCTTCTCTTTTTTTTTGATATTTTGGGGGAAATAATTGCTGTGGGAACACATCCTGTCACACCTTAAAGGAGACATTTTGACATTTTGGAAAATATGTATATTTGTTTTCTTGCCCATAGTTAGACGATCGACATCATTCTGATGTGATTAGTCCGGGACGTAACCCCCCATAAAACAGCAATTTGTCATTTTCTTTTACACTTTGTTTTTCATACGGTTTAGGCTAGCTGTTTCCCCCTGTTTCCATTCTTTGTGCTAAGCTATGTTAACGTGGCTGCTATGACAGTACAGCTTTTCTGTCAGCCGATACCGATAATTGATAATTACCCGTTTATCATGGCCGGTGCCGATAAGATAACTGATAATTTAATATTTTTGCAATTTAGAATAAGTTCATAACCTATAGTTTAAGCACACCCGAGGGTAAGAAAGGCTACGATGCAGTCAGCAAAGATGGATGATTTAGACGACAAAACAACAAACACTTCTGACTCTTCAAATGTTCATTTATTTTTTCTAGTAAAGTACGTAAAAAAAAACAAACGTGTATTGCGAAATACAATCGTGTTGTCTCTCTCTGAAACTGTGAAAAATGTTCACACCGGCAATGACATGTTTTGCTCTCTATTCAGTGTGCTGCACTTGTACTTGTTCTTGTACTTGTTCATGTTCTTGTTCTTCTTCTTCTTCTTCTTTTTAATACATAATCATATAAATTTCCCATTATCGGCCGATCATTTATCAGATCCGATATATATTGTGCATCCCAAAATGTCAAATTTTTCTTTAAGCAGGATAAAGTTAGCAAGTGGTTCTCAATCAGGGTCCTTGAGGGGGTTCATGGGGAATCATTTTTTTTCACTATGTAATTCACTATAGAAGTGATTCCAATGTGAATAAGAGTCATAAGAGTACTATAACAGTTTTCACTCCCTCCACGGTTATCTCATAATCTGTAAATTGAGAGCTATAGACTTCTGGTCATCATATCTAACAACTAATATCTTTTCAGATTGAGGTCCCTGAAGCCAAATCTTAATAAATGGGGGTCCGTGCCCTATAATGTGTATCAATTTAGGGGTCCTTGACACGAAAAAGGTTGAGAACCACACTGATGTGGTGGACTTTGAAGCTCTGACTGCCTGCTTTGAGATAGACAAAGGTGTCGTTCCACCTCCTTTAAATCAAATGTACCTGACTTTATTTCAATTGAAGTATTGATTTTCAGATTCAGATTTTCAGAATCAATAAAGTATAGCTAAATAATATGCTATTGGACGATATCAGAGGCCACTTCTTTAGGTCGTCTTCCATCCCTTAATCGTGAAAGGCAGAGTATGATCACCTTATCCTGTTTAAGCTTTGACAGGTTGTGTTTCCACATCATTTATTTTCCCCCAAATCTCTAAGAAAAGGGAAAATCATGGGGCTAGGAATGATACCATGGTTAGGTTCATTTCTTAATTAGTGGAGAAAGGAAACAAGAAAATAAACAAATAATCCCTTAATACTGGGATGTGCTGGATTTCCAACTTAACCACCGTTTCCTCTGCTCGTCTGCATTTTTGCTTGATTGAAAGATGGCAGAAAATCCATTTGTGCAACGCTTTAAATGAAAAATTAAATCCTCGCTCACTCATATTTCCTCGTCTCTTCCAGTGGCGTAATTTGAAGAATGCAAATCAGGCTTCGAACAGTGAAATGGTTGAAAAGTGGATCCCCATATAGCACACTTTCTGCTCTGGTTTTTTGAGCTCAAACTTCGCAGACGGAGAATCTGAAGTGTTGCAATTGTGTTACTCAGTCTGAGAAAGATTCTTAAGGGGCTTGTGTGATCTGAGGGAAGCCTTCAGCAATCCTGTCTGCTCTTCTCTCTCTGTCAACTGCACCTCCTACTCTCTCAGCCTCCATCGCTCGTGTTTTCTCTCTCCTCGCTATCAGCCTACAAATGATACCGTTGTCCGCCTCATTACTCCTTCTCCCTCCTTGACAGTCTCCCCTTCATCTAAACTCACTGTTTAAATTTCTCCTTCTCCACCGTCCCCTCCATCCTTACTCTCCTTTCCTGTAATCAGCATCTTCTACTATCCTCTGCAGTCCGGATCAGTATTCAGTCCCATCCTCTTAACCATCAGGCTCTCCACCACTTAACCCGTCTCCTGGCTTGGGCTGGAGCGTTCAGCCCACCCTGTCCTTTGGTTCTCTGTCTACGCTTTGGGGGTTGCCAAGTGTGTTAAAACACGAGAAGTGTGAAGGGTTGGGAGTCAAGAAGAGTGGCAATAAGCGTAGGCGAGGTGGTGCGTTTGTGTGCATAGAGGCGCGTGCGTGTCTGATAGGCAGCAATCCCGTTGCCTAAGGTGGAAATCCCAGGCTTCTCATATAGCTCCGGGTGCTTCTCCGCTGCTTCCCGGCCTCCCACATTCTCTATTTTAAGCTCACACACAAAAACACACAGTAATGCACACAAACCCTAACATGCCACACGCCACCTGGCAGCCCCGCATGTTTTTCCGCATTGGCCGCCGTAGCTCCCCCCCTGTGGCGACCCGCCATGCCCTCGTTTTTCCTCCTGCTGGCCTCGAACCAGCTGGAGCGCAGAATGTATGCCATCTCATGCGCTGGGATGTTCAGATAGCACTTCAGAGGTGAGGGGGGATGCAGCACACATGCACATACATCGTAGCATACATTACAGAGTAAGCCCTGCTGAGTGCCTGCAGGATGCTGCAGTCTCTCCTTGTTCTGACGCTCTCAGATCAATGAGGCTGCGGCTTCGCCAGCGCCGGCTCCACTCCAGCCTTGATCCCCAGGTACTTAAAGTCAAGCTATTTTTTATCTTGATATATCACGGGTCATTTCTCTAAATATGGGAGTAATGTGCATCCAACACAAGGTTAAATCTTAGAGCCACACTAACCTGTGTTAAAGAAAAGTTAGATTTTCAAAAGCTTACACAGTTACGTGGCTAGATAAGCCCTGCCTGGTCATATGAAAAGGGCGTGTAAATGACACGATTATGTGCGAGGCCAAAGGTGTGTAATAAGAACGCTGCTTTGCTTGCTTTGGGCGTGTCATTTTCACGCCGTGTAGTTTGTATTGATTGCAATGTAAATGCATCCTTGTGAATATGCTATGCTCAGAGTTGGTGACATAGAATAAAAAGGGAGAAAAACTGATTATGGCGGGTTGGAGGGGAGGTGGATGGGTCCGACAAACACCAGGAGACCGGTCTTTTGTTTCGTAAGCTACGTCAGTGACGTTTGTGATGTATTTTCCGTACAGACGTAACATTGTTTCTGTTCATATTTTACTTGGTTTACATTCTTTTTCAATCCCAACCATGCCGTTTTTCCTAAACCTAACTAAGTGGTTTTGTTGCCTCTTGCTGGTACTGCACCTTCATACACAAAATGAGGCAAAATGTGACACTGACCGCTATCCTCTGGTGGACAGGCGGGTCTACTACACGCTTTGGCATTATACTGGGTTGCTAGGCAACGCTGCCCTCACCATAAATCGAACGTATCGGCCATTTTCTTAGAATTACCTTTCTTTACATTTTACTGGCAAACAATCTCTTGTACAAAGTGTCAAGTTGGCTAAAGTTAACCAGACTTTAAAACCATATCATTCATTGATTTATTGGCCACTTGGGGCAGTGGGGCAAGCTGTAAAACACAACTCAGAGACATCACCACCTTGTAAAGTCGTTATGGAGAATTTGTTCGCAAACCCGTCGCCTACTCAGACATCCAGTAGACATGAAGTAACATTAGCATTCATTTGGAGATGTGTTTGTGGCCACCAGATGAGTGTTAAGTCTGATATTGCTTCTTTTTCACCCGATAGACCCAGTATCGGGTTGTACCCTGTGGCATAGTTACAAACAAGTTGCGATGGAAGATGATCTGTTTATAGAAGATATGCATGCCATACTGTTTTGAAAACTGAAGGTCTTCAGCTTTCGGAATCTGTAAACCAATGTTGTTCAAACTATGTCTCATTCCGAAGTATTTTAAGCTCTGTTTTTGGTCTCCACCAACTCCTGAAGGAAATATCTGTCCTTTTAGCTGCTAAATGCTCCGCTTTGTTCACCAGCTTGTCGCTAACTCTTTATCTCTCTGCCCGTTGTTGCTAGGCAGGTAATGTGGACTGGATTTATAAGAAGCTTTTAGCGGAAAACAGCTGCCAGCTGCTGGAAACAGGGTTAATGAGAGCCATGAGAGCAAAGCTGCAGACCTGAAAACCAAAATGATGAGGAAATGTATACTGTTTTGTGATGGTTTGGGTGATCTGACCCTTTAAGAATAACAATTTCCTGTCTCTGGAGCCTGAAAGAAACCATCTGCATGTTTGTCTCTCAAAGTGAACAGTGAGAGGGATTGAGAGAGAAATAGATGGGTGGATGATGGATGTAATGAGTTCAAATGGACATATCTTCTCTCTCTGTCCTCCTTTCTGTGTTTCCCCTCCTGCCACCATTACTCGAGAGCTGCAACCTCCTCTCCTGCAACTCTCCTGCTCTCACCCCCCCCGCTCAGTCTGAATGGGAATCACGTAACGCTCGGTTATGACAGGGTGGCTTGGCTCGGCTGCTGCTGGAATCCAAATCATGAATATCACATTTGGTGCGTAGTGCTTTTAAATTGCTTCATTTCTCAGAGGATGTAGCTGCCGGGTGATTCCTGACTCCCTGGTAGAATATTAGCTGTTTTCACGCACAAGTTGGGCAAAGCAAGAGACAGTCCCAGTTGTCGGTAATCCAGCCGTGTGTGTTAAAGATTGTGTGTTGTGTTTGGGTGTTAAAGGGACAAGGGAACAGCTGTTGTAAAGGGATATATGGGATGATTTTCAGTCTTTTTCATTTATGTAGTGGGTGTATGGTAATCAAGGGTATGACTGGTTTGGCTTACTGAACACTTCTGTTGGTCTGAAGTGTTGGTTTGATCCAATTTATTGAACATATCACCATTAATGAATTAGATTATACTGTATAAATCAATCCAGTCTCATTGGAAGCCATATAAATAGCATGTCATGAGGACGCATTTTAGGCTTTTCACGTGTCATTTGTATGCCTCTTTTCTTGTGTCATTTGTACGCCACGTAACAAAACTATGGTAACGTCCTAAGTTATTAATTATGTTTAGGATAAACATCATTGTTGGGCTTAAAATAAATACATAAACTAAGTAAAATATACAAAATACACAATGTAAACTACGTTTTGAAAACACGTCACATACGTCATGGTTGAAAGTCGTGTGTTTGTTGGACCCATCCACTTTCCCTCCCACCCGCTATAAGCAGTCTTTAAAAAATACGTAAACTGAGTAAATTACGTATGGAAACAACATAATATAAGTACGGAAAACATGTCACAAACGTCACTAACGTAAGTTACGCAACAAAACACCGTTCTCCTGGAAGACCCATCCACCTCCCCTCCTGCCCGCCATAAGCAGTTTTTCTCGATTTTTATTCTACGTCACTAGTTCTGATCATATTTACACAGATGCGTTTACATTGCAGTCAGTGCAGACTACATGGCGTACAATTGACACACCAAGACCAAGAAAGGCATTCTTGTTGTATGTTAAATGCCATATGCATTGTCATTCATACGCCTTGTTGGGTGAACGGTTAGAAATAAATAACGTTTCTCGACTCAATATCTTTGCAAATTTTGTAAATTTACAATAACCCAACTGTGGAAACCCATGAAAACACTATATCTTTTGAAATCTCAATGTAAAAACGACAATAAAAAAAGTGGATTGCTGTGGATCTATTTCCTAAATATGTGTGTCAGTTCTAGCCAGCAGCTTTTGATTGATAGTATATTTTGGCTTCCTTGCTGCACCTTTTCAGGTTTCCAGATATTTTGTTAAAAACTAGAGGCGAAGATGATTATGATTATGATAATACGATAATGGAGAACATTATAAAATGCTGCAGATAGAAAAACAGAATGACAGACAGGCTAAATAATTAGACAAAATAGGGCTAGGACAAAACATACTGAGAAGCCCCACAGGGCTGAGGAGTCCAAATGTTGCCCCACTTTCCTCACAACTTGGCAAACAGTGTCCTCTGCCTCTCTAATTCCCAATCAATCAAAATGACAAAGTTTGGCTCAACCAGGATTTTCTTTTTTTTTTTAAACATGGCTCCCGACTGGCAGTCCTCTGTCTCTCGGGCACCGACTCAGAGAAAGACAGACACGCCGTCCTCGTCCTTGACACTTCCAGATGCCGCAGATGACACCATCTTTTATATGTAAATATTGCACGCCCACGTAACGGCTCTGCACGGAAATATGTTTCTAGCTGTGAGTCATGTTACACTAGCTGCATAGTGACTCGCTCCCTTCATGGTCGGAGGTAAATTATTCATACTTCTTATTGATGCGTTTCATGTCTTCTCCATGCAAATGAACAGTAGGCGTAATGAGCAATCAGCACAGAGAGTGTGTCATTGGTATGCAATCTACATATTTTTCCAGGATTGTGGTTGCAAATGGAAGTGATATCAGCGTTGTCATCTGCCGTCACTCAATCTGATTGCATAATGTAAGCAGACAATTTGATTAAGTGATCAAAGATGTCCTCCCTATCGACCCCTTTTTGCACATCCTTACATTTTTTCATTATTACTCTGATAGAAATGTCCAAGTTTTATAATGTTTATTGATGACATACTTCAATTGTTATTAAAACAAATCTCAAGGGACGCCTTGGTGAAAATACAATGACATTATATCTTAAGGCAGCCACTTTAAGAGCTGCTTGCCAGACAATACAGTTAAATAACTTTTCATTGTGGAAGTAAGAAAAAAAGCGTGCTAATGTGATAAGTGTAGCACTTGATAATACACCCCTCATTTCACACTCTTTTAATGGCTCCACGATGCATTACAACCTGTTTAATCTTTCAACACAAAATGTGCTATTAGCTGGCAGTTAGCAGCTGCTAACGTATGTGGCGTCGCGGTGAAACAGATGTGCTGACCGTACACTAACGCTCACAGATGTCTAGGAATATCATGCACAATTTAAAATGTGTTACCCCGGCAGTGTTTGTCCTTCTAAGATGGTGTGATTCCTTGTGGGGCGGATAATGCTGTGACTCTCGCTGGTCAGCGAGCTAATGACCTCTGCAAGCTCAGGGAAAAAGGATCTCTGAAAGAAGGAACAGTGTGCAGTTATGGAAAAATGTCCACCCATCTGTCGCAGAGATTTCACCCCCCGAGAGCTTAGTCCTGAAAATCCCTCAGCAGACAATCCTAATTGTTTTGCACCAGTGTGCATCTGTGTGTGTCCAACGAACGCTGGGCGAGCGGTTGAATCATGGGCTCATGTTGGGGGCTGAACAGGAATATATCAAGTTTTCTGACTCATTTTGTGATTTCAATTCCTAGTATTTTCTATCAATTAAATTGTCTGTATTTGTGGTCTATTGAGCAGGATATGACACTTGACATACACTCAATAATATTCAAATATAATCATGACATTCACAAAAGGCATTATACAGTATTTATTGATAACAGCTGTACAGAAGGGCTGGGCGATAATTCAATATGAGAATTTATCGTCTTTCAATGGACTCGTATCGTGATGACATCATACATCGAGATATCATGATACACAATTACATTGTTTAATTGATAATAACAAGCACATACTAACTCAAATGTCTCAGAAAATCTGATGGCAATATTTTGAGGGAATATCAGAATCAGTTTTATTTCACCAAGTATATACACATACATGGAATTTGCCACCGATTTTATGCAGCTCTCTCAATGTACTTGCACAGACTAGAAATAACAGAATAAAAAAAAAAATAAAAAAATAAGAATAAAATGTTGAAATACAAGTCAAGTGTTCTGGAAGTTGTAAACAATACAAATAGTGCAAATAAATAAATACTGGATGGATATACGTGGACTGGATGATTATGTACAGCATGTACATGTGAAGATGACTATATACTGTATTTACAGTGAGTAGGATTTATGTTTACAGTGACCGGTATGTACATATTACAATGTGTACATAAAGTGACAGATGATATGTACTTATCACGAAAAAATGTGCATTAAAGAAATTATAATCTAAAAATGTGCATTAAAGACTGTAACAATTATAATATATAATATAACGGCAGCAGCGGATATTTGGTGTTAGAGGGTTATCGACAGTGTATGACATTTGAAGAATACAGATTTGTTTTTACATCACTCTTTACATTACCACTCAGTTTAATGCGATTGACAAACAGTGTATATATATGGAAATATTTATCTATTTTTCTCTATAATTTCAACTTGAAACTGCATGTTCATATTGCACTAGTTATGAAGTTATGTTATTATTATGTTATATTTTATATTTCACATAGATATATACATATTTATTGAATAACCAGAAAACATGCTATATCATGATATATATCGTTATCGAGATATGAAATTACTAATATCATGATAGAAGGTTTTGGCCATATCACCCAGCCCTACTGTATAGTTGGCCAATTTTAATGACAAACTGCTGGTGAGACACATAAGCAATGTTATGTAAAGGATAATGTAAAGCGAGCCGGTCATTGCATCAGGGTGATGCAAGACCCTTCTGCTTAACATTTGGCTGCTGCATCGCCCTGTCGGGGTTTATTCCAGAACAATGACCTGCTCGCTGTACATTATCCCGCTTATTACACAGCTGCTTACTAAAGAAAGAAACGGTCCTCCAGAGTCCGTCTTCAGAACTGCGCCCATGGCAACGACCTTTTATAAATAGCAGCGGTCTGCTATAAAGAAATAACAGACCGTAGGACGCTGTGATTGGCCAATCGGAATCGAGTATTCAACAAAGCCATGTAATAAATGCATGTATACTATGACGTTAACTGATATTGGGGGTTCATTTGTCGGCCATTGCTCTCTATCCAACATAATCTGTCTGCTGTTGCCTTGTACACTGAAACAAACACACACACACACACACACACACACACACACACACACACACACACAGCCATGCGCAGGCACACGCTAGCCTTGGGAAATGTCAGGTATGGTTAACTTTACGACCCAGAGTAATGTTCAAAGCCATCCACCTAAGGCTGCGAGGCATTGCAGAGCTGATCGGAACAGGCACGGCATGTCCAATCGGCTTTCCTGGTCTTCTCCACACATCACACAAAGCCTCAACCGACGCTCAGCCGTGATTTATTGTACCGTGCGAGAGAAGAAAAAACAGAGGGCACATCCACTTAGCTGCTAATTTCCACCTCGCATACTTGATCATTCATTTGCATTCTTCACTGTTGACACACATTCCTTCACATCCTTATATATATATATATTTATATATATATATATGTCACTTTAAAAATGCATATACTTCTGTGTGCTTTTTTTTGTTGCATAATATTATAGAGAGGCGTCTGTTACCTCGCATTAAATGCTCGGTTGAATGCAGATTTTAATCTTTTCCTGGAGGCCACATCAGGTGGAAATGACTAACCACCGTGTGTGTGTGTGTGTGCGCCTCGTTGGCGTGTTAGCCGTGACATTTAATAAGCACATAGTAGATTGTCTTCACATTCAGATGACCATTAAAAGCTTCTCGCCCTTCCCCTCCACTGTGGTTATATCATCATCATCAACGCCCCGTCTGTCAACCCCTTGATGCCAGGATTACATCATCAGGTACGCGGTTGCCAGGGGGGGAGGGGCTGATGACTCGGGCGGTGATGTCATCGGAGGTTGAAGCAAATGAGATAAGCAGGACAGGAAGTCTGAATGAGTCATACGTGTGGGAACCGGAGTAAGGACGTTACTGGACGTGGATGATGTTGTGAAAAATGAGCTTTCTTTTCTATTTTGTCATGCCTCCCCCATCATCTGCCTACATGACCTTCTCGTCCTCGTTCTTTTACTTCCTTCCTTCAAACTTCATCACTCACTCACGTTCTCTCCCTTAAATGAAAATACTCCAGCCCCCAAAAACGTACGGCTACTGTTTGCCGACGTGGTTGATGGGATTTTCCTCATCAGCCCGAGCCCTGGCTGATATCTGACAACCGTGTCAGTTTGATAGCTGTCAAGCATCAGCGTGAAGCATGGGGAAATATCTGTGAAATCTGACCCACTGCCAAGTCCTCAGCAGATGGCCCTGCAGCAACACAGTGTGGTGTTGATGCTTGATACGAGCTGCTAAAACTGCTCAATAGTGGAGGCACCAGCTGGAGAGAGAACAGTAGGAAAAACTGCTGCTTTCATGGGAAAATCAGTGACAGATTCTTTTTTCCCCCCCGCTAGACGTAGTGAGGTTTTACGTCACGGTGGCAAACTTTTTCCACCACCATCTTTTTCTGCTTACTCACATGAGCATTAGCTAAAATCAGGCCGTTAGTTAGTTGTTAGATTGGTAACACTGAGTAATCCAACAAGACTTTGCGCATAAGTTACATTTTAAATCAGTGTGAGAATAATTACGGCAAGCGCTGCAAGCTTACTGCATGTCTTTGATGGCTAAAAAAAACAACTTAGCTACTGTCCCATTTCCTAGATGTGTCCAGGTTTCAAGCTGGGTGTCCCGCGTCCCGACAAATATCTGTAAAACACTCAAACGTCCCAGTTTTCACCATAATCAAAATAATAATAATAATATTATACTTGTTTAAGCCTTCCTTTGTAAAGTACCCGGCAACGAAAATGCTTCTTTCTGCACACTGCAAGAGAACATTTACTGTCGCGCACCAAGATCATATTAAGATGGCCAGATAGCTTGTGGACACTGACAAAATACCTTGTGCTTAGTTATGAAAGGTATATCTGACAATCAATAATTATATTATACCAACTCAATCCTTGTGTTTTTGGTGTTTACTAGTGTTATTATAGGATTTTGGAGAACAAAATGTAATTTTTCATCTGCTGAGGCGCTGTCCGTGGTGCTGAAAAGGTGCTAAGCGCTGAAATAATTGTCCCCCATCCTGATGAAAATGGTACGTGCATAAGCGCAAACGTGCGTATGCATGAACGTGCAGTACACTTACACAGTTTACAAGCTAATTTTAAACAAATAAAAAGCTAAATCATCACCAGACGATAGCTGGTGGGTTCAGAGATTGCATTTCGGCCAATGTGCTCCACCTCTTTTGCTCTCCTGTTTACCTACATTCAACCAAAGCCTGCTCAAACGTGATTGGTTAATACTACTTGGACAACAAAACGGAAACAAGAACACTTCCGGGTACCAACATCTTATCCCGTTTCCTAACAGATTGCACGTGTGAATGCAGAATCTATTTATAGAGATTAACTGTGCACAAACTAAAAAACACAGATATCTGTCACACTACCAAACATTATGGTTAAAGAACAGCATATTTTCTATTTCTAACTCAAACTTGTCCAGTAGAAATAAATCCAGCTCAGTGTCAGTCTCGAACCGCTTCAGCTGACGGAGCTCTCTCCGACAAGTTGAGCGGCAGGAAGTGGTTCACTCCTGTTCCTCTCCCCCAAACCCCCCCCCCCGGGCTCGGCTGTCTCCCTCTCTGCTTGTTTTGCCTCCACCGTCAAAGGCTTCTCTTTTAAGTTTTTTTTGAAGGGGGACCAACAGTTGGGAGTTGAGTTGAAGAAGAAGAGTGTAAAATGTTTGAAAGCCTAGAAAGATTTTTTTCTTCTTCTTTGATTTTTAAGGGGGTGACATCAAAACCTGACATTTATCGTTGATATTTTGTATAATTTTTCTTCTATGGAACTCATGTAGCTGATGAAATATCCCAAAATTGATGACACGCTGATGATATTTGGCTTGGATAATATTCAAAATGTGTCCAATGCTCTCACATTTCCTTCTCTTGCACTCTGAAGTCACCGGCTTACATGCTAGAACTGTGATCTTGTCTTGTTCAGACCGACATGATGCAGCATAAATGCAGAGCTTGATGGTGAAACGGTTTCAGTGGAGTAAAGTAGGCCACAATGAGACAGAGAGTAAAGCTCAAATGTTGCAGCTTTTCCTGACACTGGCACCGTCAGGACTTTTTTTTTTTTATGGATCTAATACAAGGACACATTTTTTTTCTTCTTCTTCCTCTTTTGTTAGCTTTTCTCTCGGGAAAACCGGCCTCTCTCTCTCTCTCGTCCATCTCCGGCTCTCTCTCAGTATTCGCTTGCAGAAGGCGAGCTAAGCCGCTTGGGACGGCCCAAGAGTCCGTGCTGACGTAAACCTTTCAAGGAAGGCTTTTTTTTTTTTTAATTCACTGTGCGTGTGTGTAAAGGAATTGATATGGCAGGCTTTCAGGCCCCGAAGTTTGAGGAGTGTATCTGTGTGTGTGTGTGTGTGTGTGTGTGGAAGATTGGTGCAGTGCTCATACAAGAGACGACTGATTTAGTTCAAGGATATTTTTCCGGCTGATAATCCACCGCACAATCATGTTTAATACATCGTTTTAACCTCATGAAGGTATGCACACACACCACCATGACGCACTTTCTCTCTGAAGGCCTTACACACTTTCAGCCTGTAAAACATAGTGATAAACCGGCACTTACAGCGAATGCCAATTTGGCAAATGGAAGTGAAGTATTACAAAAACAGTTTGAGTGTCTTTTTTTTTTATTTAACATGATCATAGTGCTTCTAGTAAAACTGCCATGAGATGAGTTGACTTGTGGAAAGTATATAATATATTAGCTGACCTAAATTGATCTCGAGGATTGCGATGATGCAACCCATTCTCACTCCCGACTCGTCAAATACCGACAGCCGTTTGGTCAGCGCCCCCTCGCACAGAGGCGCCCTTTAGCAACAGTACGTGACGAACCGGGCTTTCAACTAACTCTGCGTTATTTGACGGTCGGAGCAAATGATGTAGTATTAATACCATGAGAGACTTTCAAAAAAATCACCGTTCGTGACTTATTGTCACGTCAGTCTTCAGTCCCTTGAGTCACGTGAGTCGCTAGTCGGTGAAGTTAACGTCAACCACGACTGTTTCCAAACCCTAACTAAGTGGTTGTATTGCCTAAACCTAACATCCCGTGAAAATAGAAGTTTATTTTGAAAGGATACTATGCATATAAGGAGCATATATTGATGTGTTGTCCCTGGTGCGTCCAAAAGAGGGGTACTTCGTGCGTCGGTCTCCGATGCTGAGGGCCACCGGACCAAGCAACGTTGTTTGACGAGTTGGGACTGAGAACATGTCGAATGATGTTGATACCAATGTGGAGTACCTTGTTCTCTTTTTAACTGGCAGAGTTGCTTTAAAAACAGACCTCCCGCTGGCGCCCACGGAAGATCATTGTTTGCATGATCCTTTTAAATCGATGTAAAATAAAAAAAACATCGTATTTAGAGCATTCATTCTGTTTGCAGCAGAAAGCTAAGGGTTCAACCTTTTGCCTCATCACGTTGTACGCGTGGGAGTTATCAAAACTATCAAAGCATCTTTGCACTTTATCTGTTCAGAAAATCTCAAAAACTAAAAAATGTGCATAGTTCAAATAACTTATGGAGTGTTAAGAAATATTGTGTTCATGTTTCTACATTTAGAAATAATTTGGATCCATATGTTTTCTTTGTTTATTTAATAACATTTTTGAAAAAACATGTCAGATTTTTTGTAATTTTTTTTTTATTTATGACACAACTTCAATACTTGGATCAAGTATTATGGTTTATTGACTGGCATAGCCTTGTATAGCTTATGTGATACAGATTTTTAGGGATATGGAGCATTTGAAGATGCTCAAAGAAATTACATCACAATAAGCAAAAATACCAATGTAGGCACTGGAGGACCATTTCTATTGCAGAGTTCAAAGGGTTAAAGCCATTTTCAATAGAAGGATTCATTTATATTATATTTAAATGTTTTTCTTTCCCTTACAAAACTCTTGATTTGTCTTTGACCTTGACTATAAAATGCATTTATTCCAAAGTGTCGCAACATGGAAATGAAATAATGGCGACAAACACAAACAACCCTTTTTGGCAGGGAGCAGCAATGCAACCTTAAAACGCCTCGGCTGAACCACTTTTGTTAATATGTTTGCCTCCTCCGAGATCAATTGTATTTACCATGTTTGGCCTTCAGGGGCAGGCTCTAATACTGCATTTATGTTATTTCAATGAGCGAACATGTTCGCAGCTATTTTTTCCCCCTGACTGCCAAGGAAATGGTCTGTGAAAACTAATCCGTCAATTATTGCGAGCTTTGATCCGTCTCCGTCTCTTCCCCCCTCTCTCTCTCTCTCCGTCCCGTGCTTCAAATTGTATCACTCCAGTGTGCACACATCTCTCTCCGCCTTGAGCTCGAGTCGAATCAGCCGGAGAGCTATTGACACAGCAAAGCTGAATTCAACACGAGGAGGAGCGCATCGACAAACACATTAGACACGAGAAGTTAAAACAAAATACAATGAAACCGTGGTGTGCAGATTACGCTCTCCCTCAAACAGACCCAGTGTGTGGAAGAGCTTATAAAAGCTTATAGATTTTTTATAGGTGGTATTAGCGAGCTTAGGCCGTGAGGGGAACCGAGTCAATGGCGTGGAAGATCAGAAAGCAGGTCATGCGAGTTCGGTTTAATCTTCGGCGCCCGCATTGATCAAACAGTTTGAGGGAGGCGCCTTTCAAACTGGAGGGTTTCGTAGTCGAAGACGTGTTGATGTAGAAGAGACGTTTGCATAATCCTGAATCGGAATGAGCGGATTGTCGTCACAATGATGCAGAGGTTAATTAGGAAATGATAGCTCCTCGTCGTCTCGCATCAGCACAACTTAGACATGAGCAGGTTCGTGATAGTTTTGGTCGTGTATCTCCGTAGTGCAGCCGGCCTTTTAAAAAAGGTCCCTTCATAAACCCAAAAAATATAATGTTATAAAACGCTTGCAAGCTGTTTTTGAGTGGAAAGATCGAGCTGATAGTAAAAGTGAGCAGAAAATAATGGAGAGAAAATTGTGGGAATAGCCAGAGATCAAAGCAGAACGAGATGAATCAGAAAGAAGGTGCTTTAAAAGATAAAAGGAGTTCATGCTCTCTTCCATCCCATGATACTTCCCTGTGAGCTGTTTTTCTCAAATATGGTGAAATCAGTGCTTTTTTTCCATTGACACAGTTTGGCCAAGAGTGGATATATACATGTCAGTTATGCCTCATCACCAGAGGCGACTAACAACGCTGCTGCACGCTCCATCTCCTCACCAATAACGCCCATTGATTAAATTCAAATGAGCTCTGCTCTTTTTAAACGCCGTTGTCAAGAAAAGGACGACTCAGCAGGTTTGGAGTGTCTGAGATTATGCCGTCTTTATTCATCCATGTCAAAGTGGGATGCACATATTTGAAACTGCAGCAGGAAGATGATGCATAACTGACGATCGCCGGTTGGAAAATTTTAACATATCGCCCAATCCTGCTTGACATAAAGACTGGAGAAAATATATTTTAGCACAACATATTTAGCACACATATGTGACAGTGGTATCGATCATCTTGCAAGAATGTGACTAAGCACATTTTACTCATGCCAGGGTGCCAACATTGTGAATTCACAGACTTTATTAGATTTTTGCTGTACATTTTCAGCAGGTAAATACAATTACAGCATGCAACACAATTGATTAGTCCATTAACATAGATGTTTTTATACCTCGTCCTGCAGAATATACCGTACGGCCTTTGTTATCTGCTCGAACAAGTGGCTCTGCTGTTTCCAAACGCTTGCACTAATCTGTGTCCCCTCAGAGGCTGTCTGTGTTCTCGACCTATTAAAAACTGCCACAGCGGTGTCATGGTCGTTAAGGCGAACACAATTAGAGGAGCCATTAACAATGGGAATTAATTTGCTGTCATACCCTCCTCCTTGTGCTGTACACTATTGTTGCTGTCAAATAGCCCCCAACCTCCTTTTCAGGCTCGTTCTCTCCATTTCTTTACAAAAAAGAGACCTTTAGGATCCACCTTTAGAGTCGTTTTTTTCAGGACTTTGTGTATCGTGCGATAAACTATTGTACTTCGCAGCAAAAAAGAACAGATTTAAGTGAGGTGAACCAGCAGTCACGCTCTTAAGGGAGGTGAATGAGAAGACATACGTTGTCTCTGTCGTCTCCGAGGGGACACCAGAGCAGAAGGAGATGAGGGCAGGGAGGTGGCCTACAGGGCAGAGGATCAAAAGGCAATATATAGGGGCGATAAGGGATGGAGCGGTGGTTGCTTCTGGGACTATGGGGCCTTGCTTTCTCATCTTTATGTCCCACCTCTCTCCTCTCCATGTCCCGTGTCCAAGGATAAGGACACGGCATATGGAGAGCGGCTGCTCTTTTTTACTGGCTACATCTTCTGACAGCAAGAGTAATTGAGCAAATAGCTCTCTTGCACCGTGCCCCTAGGACCCAGAGTAGCAGGGGGGATGGGGAGTGATGGAAAATCAGTGTAAAAGGGACAGAAGGAGAGGGGGGGAAGGAGATGATACCGAAAGGACGAGATGGACGAAGCCGGAAAATCAGGAATGTGAAGAAAGCGAGGTCCAGGTTGAAAGAGAGGACATATGGAAGTGATGGAGGGAGGAAAGTGAATGCACTCGTGGCTTTCTCACATGCGCATTAAACTTTGATATCCTTGCTCTTTCCTCGCTGCGTTTAAGTATCACCCACACTTGTGACTATCTGCAGTACGTTCCAGTAGAATAGAGGGATGTCTTTAAGAAAATGCTTTGAAGCAGCCACACTTTGCTTCTGCTAAAATGTGAGGACAATCTCAATGTTGTGTGTCGGATAAAACTTTTAAGTAAAGTATTCTATACTTTTTGCTGGAAGGGAAGAAACAATTCATCAACTAAATTTATCTTGAGCCACTGCTTAAGTTATTTATCAAGCAAAAATGCCAACCGGTTCCAGCTCCCTTAATGTGAAGATTTGCTGCTTTTCATTGTCATATATCATAGTAAACTGAATATATTTGGGCTGGTGGTTGGACAAACACATTTTTCACTTTATTCTAACGTTTCGTAGACTAAACGATTAATCAATGAATCCCTGAAAGTAATAGGCAGCCCTACTGCTTCATAAAAAATGCTGTTTGCGGTTTCTTTCCTTGATTCAAGGGAATACATTTCCCAGAAGCAATTTCTTTTGGAATCACGACCACGTCTTTCTCTGCTGTCCTTCATCATCATTTTACTTGTATCCTGACTTGGATTCATGTGCTACAATGACTTGAGTGTGTTGCATTTGCTGACCAACATTGGCAGCTGTGACTTGAGAATGAGCACTCTGATGTTGGTCCAACTTTGGCCTGATTGTTCAAATTCATCTGGCTGTATAGGTCCAGTGTTAGTGGGACTGCTGTCAATCCGGCAACTAAGCTGCCAAAGGCTAAAATCCAGGCAGCCATTGTCTTCTGATTGCTGGGCCAATGGTTTTATGCCACTAGGGTAATCCTCAAAGTCTTCCTATAAATAAACACTGCAGCAAACATTTGTGTAAACATGGACTCGACAGAAGCAGACATCGCAGGCTGCAGTTGTGAAACTATTTTTTGGGTCAATAATCAGATAAGAAGTTGTTTCTGGGAGAGGGAGCTGAGGTAAGAAGGAGAGCCATGAGGCTGAGTAGACAATCTGGCAAAAAGAGAGAATGCTGACTGTGGAGCAGAATATATACTGGGGCTGATGACTAATGGGAAGCAGGTGTGGTGGGAGGAGACTGGTCAGGTGATGAGCTAGAATGGGAAACACACTGAGGACACCTGGTGGGCAGGTGAGGAATGACAGGATGTAGAATGACTGGAAAAAAACAATGATGGGTAGTTTCAACCAGTGCTGGACTGGCCATCTGGCCCACCGGGCGTTTTCCTGGTGGGCCGATGTATGTTTTTTTTTTTTTTTTTTTTGGCCCATAAAACAGATAAATCGGCCCATTTCGTTTGCTTAATCGATACTGTGCTGGCCCAATCGCTCTGTGCCGGGCGACTCCCGTTTTTCATTGCCCTCTCCTGGTTTCCTCTCTGGGTCACAATTCGTATTTCTCCCAATTTATATAAAAAAAAAAGGACAGTAGGGGCAAAAAAATATTAATTATAACTGATGAATATTAGTTTATTTTGTTATTTTCATTGTTTTAAAGTCACCAGAATTCTAGAAAGTCTCTGAAACTCTTTTCCGGTTTTCAAACCCTCCCAATTTTTGAGGTCTCAAAATTGGCAAGTATGCAAAACAACCACATTTGAAAGGATTTCCTCGAACAGAGCCTTCAACAAAACATGGTGCACACATGACCGGTGATGGGGCCGGTCTGGGCCAAAATGCTAGGGCTGATTTTTTGTCCCAGTCCAGCCCTGGTTTCAACTGTACATATTCCTGCTGTAATTCATTCCAAGGGATGGAATTGACCTAGAAAATGAGCCTCTAACATGTAGGACTAAAATCCAGAAGAAAGATCTAACCTTTTAGTACATTATGACATCCTTTTGATCTTTTCTATTCATTCTGTTTCTACTCTTCTTCACGCAGCAACCAAACGGTGCTCCACCAGTTCTGCTGCCCGGCCCCAGAGGCCCCTGAAGGGGAGACCTCTACTGCCTGTGTCCCCAGGTAAGACCACTGCATCCTTGCAACATCTGCACAAATACTTTTTTTTCTACTTATTTACTTTGAACAATTTTCTTTTTTTTTTTTTTTTTTTATAAATTTGAATTGCAGCCACTTATCATGCATCCCGTTAGTAGCGGTGCTGCAGTAGCTACTTTAGGCAACACAACTACCCCAGCAGGGTTCTCTAAGTTGAAGTGGTTGTAAATGCTTCAGGTTTATGAATTTTCATCCCCTCCATGATCACAATGAGCCAATCAGCTTGGGTTTTGGGTCTCGTTGAGGCCGTGAGATCGTTTTTTCCGAGTGAATGCAAGACGTGCTGGATTTGTATTTGAGTTTTAGTGCTTGTCAGACTATCAACACAGTAGTAATATCCATTTCCTGGACAATGCTCAAGTCCTTGGTTGAGCTGAAAATTGAATAATTGGAAATACATTACATTGAGTTTAGCGAGCAAAGCAGGATGATTACGCTGTTATCTGTTTATGTCAGATTGGCACATGGCTGTCAGCGATAGAGCTGCTGATGCTGCCAGTTGGAAATCCAACTGTGTACACATCCATATATGAACTCCAAAAAGTCTTTCAATAGAAGTTTTTAAAAGCAGTTTGATGTGATAATTTGCACCCTCTTGTCCTAAGGAATATGAAAAACAGACCAACTAATAATTAAGTCGTTGTAATACCTCTACCTCTAAGGGGTATGATAATTAATATTTAGTGTTGAATGGGCAGTGTGGAAAATATAGAATTAGATAAGCAAGTATAAAACAAAATAATCATCACCTTTGACAAGGTATTATCTTGCTCCTTTGAGGCAGAATTGAAAGCACAAAAATGTTGTGTTTGCCTCCTGCTTTTATTTAACGAAGTGCACTTTGGAGTTTGACGGAAAATTACAGCATTCATCTGGCGTCAGCCGCAATTAAGCCATCCGCCCAAAAATGTGGACCGCTCGTTTCACACAAGACTGTTTTGCTGCATTGTATGAGCACGGCAGAAAAATAGCAGATAAGCAAACACATATTGATGGCAAACAGTGCCAGATAAAATCAGTCGCATGGATATACTGAAGGACAGATAGGCGTAGGAGAGCGGCGAACGCTTATTATTGGCTTTGTTTGACACTTTATAGAGCGGCAAAAAAAAACATTTATCAGCTCAGACTTTGACTGACTCAAAACCCAAGTCTCTTACAGTATCTGTTGTCACAACAAGCGTCACTTCATGCCTCTATTAAACGCATTGGAGATTCCAAGAGGCAGCGGTTAAAACTGAGTGACTTTCATAAAATCAAAGCTGGAGGGGAAATTTGAAAGGTAGGAAAAAAAGGGGGACAAGAATCGATCTTAGCTCAGCAGCTTGAACTTTGCTCGATAGAAGTGCTTTTATGATTGCTTTGTGCTTAGGGACCATTAGCTAAAGGTATAAACACAATGCACAACAGAAGGTCTTTTTCTGAACTTGTCAATCCCTCCGACTCCTCTGAAGCAAACCACTTCAAAGCAGGACTCTCTGGGGCCGAGACAGAAAGCAGCTTGTGGTTTTGTCTTTTTTCGTTGTTGTTGTTCTTGTTGCGTCTTATCTCTTTTTGAAAGCTGTATTCTGTTGTCGTTGATTTCTGTATTTCCGCATTGTTGTCAGTGATTTGTTGTTCATTTACTCACGTGGCATCACATCACATCACGGCGACATAACTCCACATGGCACCCACGCCTCATTGCATCCATCACCACTCATGTTCACTTCATTCGGGCTTGTCTCTCCACTGTGGTCACGTTAAGTTCGAAAGAGTCATGTATGAATATTACCCAAAAGTGTAAACTATGCAAATGTAAAAAGTACCATAATGCATTGATGTGTGTGAACTGTAGGGTCTTTATCATGCTGGGAAACTGGTGAGCCTCCTTGTTGACACATGTAATGCATCTGTGTTCATGTGAAAAAAAGAAAGTTCTTATCATGTTGCATGCTTTGGCTTGGCAGTGATCAGAACATATAGCTCCCTGTCTATCTGTGTGTGTGCCTGTGTTAATGTACGTGTGTTTGCCAGTGTGTCACTACGGTAACACACGACATACGTTAGATAATTTACATACTGCAGGAAAACACACAACACTGTGCACACCACCAGATCAGAAGGGAAATCCATAATGATAGACTGACCAAAGAGTCACTTAATCACTTAAACATGCTAATATTAATGGATTTGTCAATTACATTTTTATTTGTCTTACTTGTATTTGGGGGATAATTATGCTCAGTTTCCATAATGCTTGTAAACAGGAAGTAGAATGTCACCATGGATTCAGGAAGTTGTACTGTGGCTTACAACTTTTTTTTTAGCCTATATTTGTTTACATTTTGGCAAATTTTGTTTAAAAGTATGCCGAATTAGCTATTAGCAGTTCCCGTTTGCATTGTACCCATGAATGTACAGACAACTATCACTGGATTACTTTGACACTGAAGAAAACTTTGATGATTCTCAGGCAAGTTCTGAAAGTTATGAGTTTACTATGATTTCTAAGTGGATTTATGGACATTTTTGGATGGACATCAGAGATATTAATATCCTCAAACCCCCAAGATCAGCAGAGAAATCCATAAATACAGACTGACCAAAGAGTTACATCACTTAAACCCTCTGAAACTGCTTTTTTTTCACATATCTGTTAATGAATGGATAGGGGGGAATGTCAGTGTTCCTCAAATATAAATGAAAACATGCTAATATTAATGGATTTTGTCATTCCTATTTTTATTTCTCTATTTGGGGCATAATCATGCTCTAAGTTTCTCTACGTTGTGGAACTACAGTTTCCATAATGCTTTGGGGATGTAAACAGGAAGTAGAATGTCACCATGGAGTCAGTGAGTTGTTTTTTAGCCTATTTTGTTTACATTTTGGCAAATTATGGTTAGAAGTATGCCGAATTAGCTATTAGCAGTTCCTGTTTGCAATGTACCCATGGATGTACAGCCAATTATCACTGGATTACTTTGACACTGAAGAAAACTTTAAAACGTGATGATTCTCAGGCCAGTTCTGCAGCTATAAGGAGCACCTTTTTTTCCTATGAATTTGAAGCGGATTTATGGACATTTATTTGCAATGAACATCAGAGACTATGATATCCTCAGAAAGTGTAAGTTACTCTGAATCAAAAAATGTGTGTATTGTGTGTGTGTGCTTAGATTTGACTGAGTTATAACTGCTAGAAAAGGAGTGCGCAAACTACTACAAATTACTTGCAAAAATCTACAAAAGCCTCTTGTAAAAATAAACGTGACTGAATTCTGTCATCTTGCATGATTTAGGGGATCCACTCGCCACCAAACAAGGCCTGATTAACATATAAAAAGGGCAACTCATTGCCTCTTTGTGCACGGCCTCCACTTCAGGATGTAATGAAACCTTATTTCCCACACTGAACCTGACAGACAAAGTGCAATCATTGATATTTCATTTGTGCTGCTCCTTCTACTGAGAGTAATTCAAGCCTCTCTGAGTCAGAGGGGTCAGTGCAGAAAAGGGCACCGGCGTGCACTCCAACAAGAACTCATTGTACTAATTTGAAACCACACTTGCTCTTGGTTTTATGTGCCGTCTGCACCTGGGGAGCTTTATCCAATCAGTTAGGTAGGCGGCAAACAAGCAGGTAATAACACAGTGTATGTGGGATCATTCAAATGAGGAGAAAGGAGGAAGTTGTGAACTGAAGAGAGAATTGAGGATCTCACTGTCACATATAATGAGGACCCAGCGGAGGTTGGAAGCTCACCCTGGCATTCTGGTCACTCTTTCAGGCTTTAAGGAGGCACCAGAGGGTTTAGGGACTGTAGGGGATTTCCATTCAGGGTCACAGAGTCAGATCTATAATCACTCATGGAAGGGGCTGATTGTGCGGGATGGCCACAGCCTTTCAATTAGTAGTGTGAGCCATCTTCTGCTGCAGTGTGCTAAAATAGCACGCAGGAGTTTTGTTGTTACTTTTACAGTTCCATGGGGGACCTTAGGTTTAACTTTCTGCTTTGCAGCAAAACTGAGAAGTGCTGTGGTCAACACACACACAGGGCCCCAGAAACCCAATAAACGGATTATTAAAATATTCTAGCATGGGGAATGGCACAAATGAACGATAAATAATGACACTCAGGAAGATGATGCCTGGCGGACAAGCCGCAGGTAGAATTGTTGCTGTTTTAAATAGCTGCTGTGTGCTTTTGAGTCTTTGCAATCGTCCCGAAATCCCATACTACGTGCTACATATCCAATATGTGTGCTATCGTTCAACATACTTTTGTTGCTAATAAACAGTAGTATGTGCGTCGTCACTTCCTGAAAGCCTCTTGGAGACGCGTAACCATGGTAACCCGTGCCAACCTAATGTGACCGAAACGATGATTTGTGAGAATCAAAGTCTGAACTAAAACAGATATTACGTCTAGCAATGTAAAATCTTACAATTAAATTGAAGTATCATTGACGTTACAGAGCTGTCCATCAACGTCTGTTGTGAACGTTGCCGTTGCAACAGGAGTACAAAG
The DNA here is from genome assembly GCA_916701655.1 of Sebastiscus albofasciatus. Classification (NCBI taxonomy): domain Eukaryota; kingdom Metazoa; phylum Chordata; class Actinopteri; order Perciformes; family Sebastidae; genus Sebastiscus; species Sebastiscus albofasciatus. The sequence goes on from CAKAOI010000119.1 coordinate 57,883, forward strand.
GCTGTATGAACTGTATGAGTATTCAAATCTATAAGATTCACACACTCATTCATGAAATCTCTGAATTTGACTGCCAGAGTTTCCAAGTAACAAACGAGGAAAACATTGCAAGAAACAATATCTGCTGGCTCTTGATAACACTTACGACGCACAAATTTATCTTCACAGTTTGATGCCACTGTGTGAAGTGTTTGGGATAACATCCAAATCATTTCTCAAGTGTTACAGCAAAACTGTTGCTGTTATGCACTCCCACTTTAGATTCTTCTTTCTTGCAAATTGTGTTGTTCTATCAACAAAAACTGATGTGAACAGTCTGTGTAAACTAGTGAACAGTGTGAGGTGGAGCTTCTTCCAGCAGCGCAGTAAGAGTGCAGCTGCTTTCTCAGCTATCTCGTCCAGTAAAGTAGCCAATAAACTGCTGGCCAGGGTTGGTTAGAGTTGTCACTTAAACCTGACAAGGTCTCTGGTGCAATATCTGGCTCTGATAAAGCACGATGCAGCAGAAATGCCCCAGACAAAGGGCACATTACTGCCATATGGATGGAAAAATATTGGTGGTATTAACTTTTCAAGATCCAGGTAAATCCTGGTAAAAGGCATTGTTTACTTATTGCTGATCTAAAGCAGTCACAAAAGAGGAGATGCAGACAGAGACGTTGCAACTGGTAAAATGCAAATCAATATCAGAGATTTTACTTTGTGCTAGTTTGGATACCGAACTACCATTAGATTAATAGTGTAATACAGTGAAATAACAAGTCTGGTCTTGGTGAAAGTGGTATTTTTCCATGGCTCAGGTGGTTCAGACCTGCAGTTCTGGATGGGAAATTAAAGAAAGTGCTTCCAATTTGCAACCCTAATGCAAACCATCAAATTTTTATTTAATTTCCTGCAAGTAGTCAAATACAACTAGGATTTTCAACGTAGGATTTTCTGTGCGTTTTGGCTCTTCGTCCACACCCGAATGGCGTTTTATAAGAAAGCTCTGCTCTGCGTTGACGTGTACAGTATGCAGGGAAAACTGAGTTTGCGGCTTGTAACGTCAGGCTGTGCTCTTTTGTCTCCTTTGTGAGGCATCACTAATGAGGTGACATGTATTGCAACAGCGGCTTAGATGCATCCATGAGTGGCAAAAGTGGCCAAATAACCTGCTAACATGACTTTCCACGTTTGCACATAAATGTACAGTTACTCCTCCTTTATATTGAGGAACAGAGGTGTCAGAATGCACTATACGGAGGTCAGCGCTACTAATCCAATGCAACAGCGCTTCCGTTGTGTTTTTTGGTTTGCATCTGAATGAAGATATTTTTAAAACCGTGGATGTTTTCTTGAGAACGAAGGAGAAAAAACCCTGTTTACAAAAATACGTATGTAAAAGTATATGTGGACTATAGGCCTGAGTGTGTGAGTAAATTATAAGCTAGTTCCATGAGGTGCTTCATATGTACAAACAAATAAATACACTAAAAATGTGAAAACAACCACAACTGATTCCTTATGAATAAGAGCACATTTCTGGAATAGCATGGTCTTTAATCAAAGACGTCTCAAGTGAGTACCGATATGTATTGTAATATATCACAATTTGCATAAAAAAACAACAACAATGAAGTTTTCATGCTTGCAATTTGAACTTTTTAACAGAAAAAACTGACCCAAACACAGAAAGTCTTCTGTGTTTACATGCTTCCATGGTACTTCACAAATTAAATTAAAAGTAAATAGTTCAATTAAGTAACAATTTCCCTTCATGGCTGACTCATCCACACAATGATGGAGTTGACAGGATAGTAAACACACTCGTTTGGTCACAGAGTTAAATATAAACTGACCAGCCAAGCCTTTGGCAGGAGACAGCACATATTTTTGGCGTGATACTCAAGCCCGTCGGCGATTCAGCTGCCAAACCGACTGCTTTCCCCCACCAGCTCGCCGTGTGCAGCACAAAGACAGACATCTTGCTCACCATCTAAAACCCTCTTTTAAATTAGTCCTCCCGCTGTGCTCCTGACAAATGACTTGCACACACCAACACCTTAATGAGGTATGCTATGCTAATTAGCTCACACAATCTGCCATAATGATTTTTTTTTACCTTGTCAGAGAGGAAATTAGTTCATGAGCTTCCTCTACTTTTCTATTTATCGGGGAATCTTAATGAACACATGACAATCAAATTTATGCAGTGTATTTCTGGAGTAATGGATTGGAAAAACCAGTCATCTAAAAGTTAAAAGTAGGATTTGTGGGTACATTTTTAACCCTCGGTGTAGTTAAAGTTTACAACCTGTGTTTTATGATAGGCTATAAAGAAAGTAGACGAAAGGTAGGATTACACGCTGCATCTGGTGAAGCATATGACTTTAGAGAAGGACAGCACATTTGGGTCGTCGCCAGATCCGATTTAGGAGGCTTGTGTCATAATTTCAAAACGTCCTTGATCGTATACACGAGTAAAACGGCCGACGTCACGAGTGTTTGAGATGAAGCCGACACCTTGAGAGATCACAGCGGGGAGAGTGATGGCGTTTTCTGCAGGAAATTAATTCACCTCTGGTCGTGACAAGAGTAGACAGCTGTGTCGTCTCGCCAAGACACCTTTTTCTCTAATTAATCACTGGAATTAATAATAAACTGCGCTAATTAGTGGAGTCGTGCTGTCTGCCAGATAGAAAGGTGACGTGGGATGAATAAGGACGCAGCTGGAGATGCTTTGTCACTTTGGGTAGACAAATAGAGGTTCTGTCTGTTGGCGGAGGGGACTACAGGAACCATGATGCATCGAGGCAGACGGAGGAGCTGATGGGATGATTGATCCGTTCTGTTGGAGGACGTTCAGGGGCATGATGGGAAAGTGTGCCTGAGGCTTTTTTTAGTCATATAGCACTTCCCATACACAGCTACACACACACACACACACCAAACTTAAAGTGCAAGGTCACGTCTGCTTTTGTCCTCACACCGGCAGACACCCAGCATTAGTCTCACCTGTGCATCCATCCCCAAATTAAATTTCACACGTGCGCTATCCTCGATCGCAGTTCTCCCAAATTCACCTCTTCACCCCATAATTTAATATTTGTCCTCATCTCCCTCTGTCTCTCTCTGTGCTGCATGCCGCCTCAGCTGGAGAAAGTGACCTTGTCGGCTTTGCTGTTCTGTTGTCATGGGAACAGAGGGCACGGCGGGAAGATAACGGCATCACATCCACAGATGTTAGGAGTCAGGCGCGTCTGAGTGTAATGTGCACATGTATGAATTTCATTTGTCCCATGTTTTTTGTGAAAATCGCAGCCTCGTGTTTTATTTTTTCTGTTGTCATCTTCCTATTGGCTCAGAGGATTTGTCTCTAAGCCAATCAGAGGGAGCACTCGTGTGTCATTCTCCTCAGGGGCCCGTCCATTCAGCTGTTGTTCTAGCTTATTCCTCTTTAAACACATCCTCTGGGGTTTGAGTAGCCTAAATTCACCCGAAAATTGAAATCAGCACTCAGCAGCATTGTGAATGAATGAAAGCAGCTTTAAAGAGTGTGAGTGCTTGGAGTAATTTCTAATTAAAGTGATGCTCCGACTAATTTATTTTCATCCTAAGGCGTGCTTTATGCAAGACACTTAACCACGAAACAGTGATACCATATCTGCTCATGCTCAGTCGCATGATCATAGACGTCATTCACTGGTTTTGATGCATGTCGGCCCTGATTAGGCAGATACAGAAAGTAGACCACCTACTGCCGCATTCCTGCACAGCGTCACGTCAGCCCCGTCTTCGGCAGAACAGTGGTACGGCGGCGGAGCGTCAAATGTTCAGATCTGAGAGCTTCTCCTCCTCTCCTCTCTCCGTTCTGCAGCTTATCTCAGCATTGTGAAGCGAGCGCAGGGTTTTATTACAGAGGAGATTTAATAAAAGCACAACATTTTGATGACTTTGCTGCAGCATCTCTTGCGTGTCTCAGAATCAGCAGTCTTTTAAGTTTCAGCCTCTGTATCAACGTCAGGGTCTGGTACTTAGATCTTCTTTGACACACACATACGGCTTTTAAAGGCGGTTGATAGTAATGTAGTGTAATACGATTTTTAAAGGGGCACTGCACTGATTTTACATGTCAAAGTGAGCTTGCTAGTCATGAGGAGTGCTACTGAAAACAGTTGTTTAATGTCCTCTGTGGCTCTGGAGGAGCTTTGTTAGTCAAGAAAATAACCCCTAATGATGTCATAATCATCAGGGTTAGAAAACCCCCCATTATAGTGAGTTGTATCATGGGAAATGTAGGATCCAGTGTTTTTAAGCTTAAACCATCTAATGGATTAAAGCCAGGCTCAGACAATAACCTCCGGGTCTAAGAAGTGAAGTCAATGCGGAAGTGCCTTAAACTTGCATTCTTTCTAATAGCCAGCAGGGGGCGACTCCTCCGGTTGCTAAAAGAAGTCTGATTGTATAGTAAGTCTTTGAGAAAATGAGCCTACTTCTTACTTGATTTATTACCTCAGTAAACATTGTAAACATGAGTTTATGGTCTCAATCGCTAGTTTCAAGTCTTCTTCAAAACAACATGATGTTCATTTGGTAAATTATGGTCATATATAGAGTCAAATAGACTATAAAGCAGGGTACGCTTTAGGGCGTGGCCACCTTGTGATTGACAGGTCGCTACCACGGCGTTGTCCGGCCTGGGAGTTGTCCGTGTTTTCGTCTTTTTGTCAGTTCATGAAATCATTTATATCTTTTTCGTTGCCTAAAAATGTCTTGTTCAGAGTTTGGCTGTACTAAGCTTCACCCTCTCGTGTCACTTCTGGTTGCAAAAAAACCAAGATGGCGACGGCCAAAATGCCGAACTAGAAGCTTTAAAACGGCAGCCCACAAACCAATGGGTGACATCAAGGTGACTATATGTCCACTTCTAATATATATATCTCAGCATCTGTTGCTTAAAAGAAGTCTTTATGGAAGTGCCAATTGCTGGTGTACTACTAGTATATTTCATACTATTTGTAATTCTGATAGTACAAGTTGGTAATATTGCTGCTATAAATCCGATATTTTAAAGTAAGTATAGCACAAGGATTTAATGACAATAATACTAATAATAATAATAAACTTTATTTATATAGCACATTTCCAAAACAAGGTTTACAAGGTGGTTTACAGGCTAAAAACGACAAACAACAGAATCATGAAAGTGTTAAAACAATTAGAGCAATAGCACCATCAATAAAACAATAACAATAAAACAATGAGACATAAAACATAGTCATAAAACATAACAATTCAAATTAAAACAATAAAACGAATGGTGTGGGAAGGTAAGATAGACTATAAAAGCGTGTTTTAAGGAGACTCTTATATAAAGTAGATAGACGTAACCATCCTATTCTGCTAGATTTTCTGAAAAAAATACATGAAATACGTAACACAGGTAGTTTTTTTGACTTTGTTTGGGATTTTTGATCAGTTATATCCAACACTGCACCATGTTAAACAATGGTTTTGGTCCTTTAACTGACTCACTTTTCCCTGGAGGAACAGCTCCTGCCATAATACCCACTGAAATACGCTGCAGGACGTAATGACAAAATCATAAATACAGCACATTTTGATTTTCTGCAGAGACAGGCAGAGGAAAAGAAACATTAAATACTTAATGTGTGCAGTTTTTCAGACTCTTTTTTCAAGGTGGTTTCTGATCATTTTTTATCCTCTACTGCACCATATTAAACAATGGTTTTGGTCATTGGGACTTACTTGTCCCTGGAGGCACAGCCATGAAATATATCGCAGGAAACCTTACTATGCAGTACCTAATAGCCACTCTGTGCTAGCAGCGTCACAGTAAGAAATAAAACAATAAATGCACATTTTTCCGTAATGTTTCCCATTTTTCAGAGAGAAAATGAGGTGATCATTACGAGCTGCAGTTCTTTTCTGATTATGGCTCTCTTTGTTCTCAGCCTGAATACAGATCTTTTGATTTGCCGGCGGCTCAGATGAATGTCCTGGCTACAACCAGCTCGTGTGATTTCAGATAATGAAGATTTTGAGCACAGTGTATAATGTATAGGCTTGCTGACCTACAATAAGCACCCTTCTCTCTCTTTCTCCTCCATTGTTCCTTTCTCTCTTCTTTAATAGTCTGCTCTTATTAGTCTCCATCATCTCAGGGGGTCCCAGAATACCCATAGTCCCATTCTGCAGGCCAGTCAATAGCTCAACATCCTGCCTGACCGTGCTGCGATAAAATGTCCCCCGTGTGTCGGTGAGTGTTTGCGAGAGAGAGAGTGTGAGCCAAGAAAAAAAAGAGCATAATGTCCTGGGATGAGTGTGTTTCATTTCTTTGTGTGTATAAATCGCCTGCAGCTCCACAAATGGACAAAATAATCTGGACAGCAGGGGGTGCTAATGAGAGACAGAAGTCCAGGCAGTCGGAGACATCTGTCTGTCCACATGCTGGCTGCACATTTTGTCCTGACCTTTCCGCTTTTTGGCCGTCAGCCCATATTTGCATCCTCTGTCCTCATCTCGTCACTGTAAAGAAGTCAATGACTGCAGTTTTAAAACGTGAGCCCAGTGACCATCCCTTTTTCACCCACGTCATGTCAGCCAGTGCCAACGTGTTACAGCACGCCTCATTGTGGAGAGAAAACTATAGAGCCAAATGCCCTAAAAACAGGCATCTGGTGCCCCCAGCTGGCATAGCCATCAGCTCCAGAGGTAGTAGAGAGGGCAGAGAGTGAGCTGTAAATCTCCCGCGGGTTCAAATGGAGGGAAGAATTAACAATCTGCTTCATCCTGCAGTGCATGGGAGGTATAACGGAAGAGGTACTAAGAGCTTGAAAATGTGAGGCTCCGGTTGACCTTTTAAATACAAATTATGCACAGCTTTATCAGGCGTGTGAATCACTTTATGCTGGAGTGCTGTTATCTTTTGGGGTGTTCAGAATTTTCAATCAGTTAATTGGTTAGCGGAGGTGGTAAGTACTCTCACCCCCCCCCCCCTCAATTTGCAAATGTTTCTTTCAAATGCTGAATCTGAATCACAGAAAATGAGGTCTTCTCCCACACAAACAATAGTAAACAGGCAGTGACACACTGGATAACTTTTAAGCTAGTCCCTACGGAGGATGTTTTTTTTTCATTAAAATGTTCCAGTTTCCTGGGTCAGTGGTGTCTTTCTGAATAATAATGTGTGAGTTCATGTCCCTTTCAATAAAATAGCACATGGCGTGAGTAAAGGGAGGTGTTAGGGGCTAATCATAGACTGTATATAAAGATGGACGACATATCAGCTCTCAAAAAGTGAAGCCAAAACCTCTCGATCGCCCCCTGGTGGCTGGCTGCAGTATAGGTCATAAATCCCGCCCCTTCAACATTAGCAGATGGGTAAAACTAAAAAGTCGAAGTACAAGTCAAATAAATTTTTCCTAAAAATGGTTTCTGTCATTTGAGGTAGTTCTTATCACACTGATATGTGTTCAAGTGTTAAGTTAAGTTTGGTTTTAATTAGTTATTTGATGCTATAAAAAAGGGGGTGAGACGTCATGATTGACAGCTGCGAGTCTCTCTTGCTGACAAGCTGCGGCCTCGATACCGCGGCTTCACCGCCTGATCACTACTGTGCAGACTCTGGCTCCAAATGACGTCAAAATCGCAAGATTTGCAGCTTCCGTATCCGCGGTGTCGGTTCGTTTTCAGTACTTTCCCCCCTGACATTCGGATGTGCTCCTCTAATTAATTACTTCGAAGCAAAAAAAAAATGTGATCAATGAACCAATCGTTATCAATCGTAACGTTAATTCTGTGAGTACGTTTTAATGACAGGCCAAAATAATCTGTTGTCAGATTTGTGTGCTCTCTGCAAGTCCTTGTTTTTATCAAGTGGTAACCTCCGGTGAAGAAAGATGAAACCAACGCAGAAGGCCAAAAACTGCAGTTCCTCAAATGGCCACTTGAGGCTGGCTCCAAAAGCAAGTTAATCTCCATAGACCCCCCATGTTAAAATGACCAACTTTACAGCAGAAATAAACATGTTTACAGCCTGGTACAAATTACGATTTTTTAGTCTCTATAGCTAATTTCTCCTTTCATGACAACTGCACTGCACCTGTTTCAATTACATTAAGACTTAAAGTTATGCATAGCAAAAAACTTGATTGGGACATCCTTATTAATGAGCATAATAATATACTTTATAAAAATGTTCTACTTTTCTCTGAGTTTATCTCAAGCGAGGTGGGGTGCCTCCACTTTAAAATGCTGAAAAAAAAAAACTCTGGGGTTGCATATTTAAAAAGATATAGAGAGTTCATAACAGATTTCCAGCTGTTATGTCAAATCTTTGATGGCTGAATCTCAGAGCTCCGCTCAAACACAACCATGATTGTGTATTGCCTTCGCGCAGCTAGGTGCCATATTTGAACATCTGGGTTTTGCTGTTGTTGCCAGATCATCCTTGTGTGTTTAACGTAATCCACGCCACAAGCGAGCGACATAAAAATAAATAACTGCAGGAGCATGAGAGGGCGAGAGCTTCACATACAGAGACAGGTATTAACAGAGAAGAAAGGGGGGAAATGTGTTGCATGTATCCTGCCTCTCTCCCCCCAGGTAGCGATCTAACGGGTACAGGTTGTTCCCTGCTGTTCCCTGTGAAGGGACATTAGGTGTCCCGGGCGTGGGTGACACTGTCAGGTTCAGCGTACATCACCGGGTAGAGTCCTTGTCCTGACAGCTCGTCGACAGCCTCACGACGGTAGATCAACAAGGAAGTGAGTGGAGAGGAGGAGGCAGAGGAGGACACGAAAAACTGCTGACAAGGCGACCTGGCGCTGCTGTCGCCTCGCTCACTTTAATGAGAGATGAGGAGGCGAAGTGAGGGGGAGTGAAGGGAGCACGGTTGAGGTTTAGATTGGAGGGGGAGATTTAATGATGTAGGTGCTTGTTTCCATTTGGTAAAAAAGATGGAAAGTGCTATCTTCCTTAAGTATAATATCTTTTCTCTGTGCGGTCAAGAAGGTTATGAGAAGGAGATGTATCGACTGAAAAAATGTGTGTTCCCTCATTTCGCTAGACGACCGAATGCTGATGAAAGGGAATCTTTCAGAGAGTGTCCCTTTTTTTCTCTGTCATGCATTTTGTGCACAGTGTGCAGCCCGTTACCATGACTTCAAGTGTGTGTGTGTGTGAGTCATCTTTGCAGTGTGTATGTCAGGCTGTGTCATTCCCTGTCAGCTCAAGCCTTGTTTTGAAGAGGTGATGTCTGGTCAAAATGAGTTACTTGTTAAAGACAGACCCAGCGGTTGCCAGTTCGAAAAAATACTTTTATGTCGAACAGAAAACATGCAGAAACCTTCGAGATGAAGATGACTTAAGAAACTTGGAACAAAAAGAAAGAGTGTCAGTGACTCATTCAAAGTTAATGTAGCTTCTCCACGCAGAACTTCGTTTTGACCTTTTAATGTAAAAGACATTGTTGGTGAAGTCAGAACAGGTGTCCTTCTCTTTTTGATTCCACTCCTTCACCCCATTTGGTAACCATAAAACGCACCATTAGTTTGCTTCTACAGTAGCCTACTAAGCCCATTTTTGAGGCAGACCTGCTTTGACATTGCCATCCAGACTGGTCGTCTCTCTAACGGCCCGCATCACCTCCAGAGAGGACCAAAGTCAGGGAAAAGATTAAACGTGAAGGCGTGGATGAGGCTCTCGCTCTGGAAGAAAAACCTTTCACATTTCACTGAGATGTAATTGAATTTTCTGCCACTCTTATCGGCGCGGTGATGGGATAGCATCTCGCCACTTTCTAGTGGAGAGTCAATGGAAACACAACGCTGGCCACCTCTTGGCTTAACTTTATTTTTTTTTGCCATAGACTGAACACAGTGAAACATTATTTTTGCTACCCTTGCCTTGAAAGCAATTTCACCGATGAGGGGAGACTGATTTGGAGTATATGAGTGTGTGTGTGTGTGTATGTGTGTGTGTGTGTGTGTGTGTGTGTGTGAGAGAACGGTGACAGATAATAGAGGACGTGCCAAAGGGTGAATAGTGAGCGCGATGCCAGACCGATGCCTCTTCTGCCTCGGCTCCGTCGTCACAATAAACAACCTCCTCTCGCGATTTTTTCTTTTGTGGCGCCAAGCGTTGGTGACAAATAAACCCTGCGGGAAGGGAAATAAATAGCTTCACACTGTAAGTCTGTGCACATAATGTGGAGACTCTTGTCTTCTCCAGACAAATCGACAGCATTACTTGGCCTGTGCGCTAAAGCAGGAAGTAGTGTGATGTTAAAGCACAGCAAAATAAAAAGGGTGGTGGGCATAATGATATTACAGACCAGGGTTTGTCTCTTATTAGTATACAGTATATTGAACTAAACAACCTCCGAGCCTCCTTGAATTACTGCAAAGTTCTATTTCTATAGACTTAGAATAAGGCCTTATTGTATAATGAATTAGTTTCATAATAAGCTTACTTTAATCTCATTTTATTTTGACAAAACAAAAAAAAACATGATAAATTGAATGACTCCTGGTGACTAAAGATGATTATATGATGTTCCAGGCTATCGCTATGACTCTGTATTCATAAGTCTTGTCTGTGGTGTGATACAGTGAATGACTTGTAGTGTGTTTATCAGATATGTGTGTATGTTTGTCTCATATCCCCCTGCATTACTGTTTGACAAGCCCTGAGTTCCTGCTGTGTTTGGCTGCATTAGGTATCCGGCTATGCTGTGCTGAGTCGGTGTGTGTGTGTGTGTGTGTGTGTGTGTGTTTATGGGCGTCAAGGCCCACTCTGGCGTAATACAGTGAAGAGCTTACACTGTGTTTTATCAGATGCCAAATGTGCTGTCTTGTCCCATTATGCTCTTTTCAAATACGGATCAAACAGATCATTCTGCATGTATAGGATAGCTTTCACCCTGACGGTGTTACGTATACGTCCTTTACTGACAGAGACGTGTGTGTGTGTGTGTGTTCTTGTACATCTGTCTATGTGAGGACCAGTCGGAGATTTGCACCTTGTGAGGACATTTTTGGAAAGTGAGGACATTTTGGCCAGTTCTCACTTCTTCAAAGGCCTATTTGAGGGTTCAGACCATAGACTGTATATAAGAAGTTGACGTAGTCACTGTGGCGTCACCCATTGGTTTGTGGCCTATGGTTTTGAAGCCTCAAATTCATCATTTTGGCTGTCGCCATCTTGTTTTTTTGCAATCAGAAGTGACACAAGAGGGTGGAGCTAAGTACAACCGAATGCTGAATAAAACATTTTTAGGCGGCCAAAATGTTCAATCACAAGGTAGCCATTGTTGCAATTGAGACCATAAACTCATGTTTACAATGTTTACTGAGGTAATAAATCAAGTGAGAAGTAGGCTCATTTTCTCATAGACTTCTACACAATCAGACTTCTTTTTGCAACCAGAGGAGTTGCCCCCTGCTGGCTATTAGAAAGAATGCAAGTTTAAGGCACTTCAGCATTGGCTTCAATTCTCAGACCTAGAGGTTGTTTTCTGTGTCAGACTTGGTTTGAAGGTTCAGGTTAGAATTAGATTTAGGTTAGGGTTAAGGATTGGGGTTATGCATTTAGTTGTGATGGTTAAAATAAGGGGCCAGGGAATGCATTATGTCAATGAGTGTCCTCACAAACATAGAAGTACAGGGATGCGTGTGTAAGTGTTTGTGTGAGTGATCATCAGCAGGCTTTTAAGGTTGCTGAAGGTGAATTGCAGTGTAAGGAAGTGGATTGATGTTTCCCATATCTGCTGGCATCACATCACAATACTGCAGAGTGCAGTATAAATGCCTTAAACTATATCAGATTTTTTTTTACTATGAATATCACTGCGCAGCATTTGTTTCATGAAGGATTGTACTTCAGTTTATATCACAAGCATCGCAAACACATTTATTTTCTATATCCATAAATATAGCAAGAGTGCAAGAGTAATCCTCATGAGAAATGTATTGTCAGCAGCCACTACCAAAATGAATGCCGTATATCCAATAAATGTAATGTGTAGTGACTGTGTAGTATGATAAACAGGACAACAAATCCACCTGCAAAACAGAGAAAGAGAGCAGACAATTTCAATCAAGAGAATTCTAATTGTTGTGTGTCAGTGTTTCAGTAAAAGTTAATGGGATCGCCATAAGTTTAATCAGGACCTTATCTTTATGGCAAATTGTACATTTGTTTCTTGCTTGTGTCTTACATTTACATCATTTTTCACTGGTTGTCTCTTCAAATGTGCTAGAATCCATATCCTGCAGATCTACCATTTCCATATCTCATCCTGCCTTCCATCATTTCTATCTAAATCATTCTGGAGATATGGTATATTTCCATTCCCTCCACTTTTCTGTCCTCTGTTTGTTTTTGATATAATCTCTTAGACAATCAGTTTCTGATTGATCCTCTTAGAACTCATCTTTATTGTCCTGCATACAGCAAAGTCATTCCTCAACGCCCGGGGAGTTTCTCACTCGCAGTAACTTGTTCTTGTGTTAATATTTCGGCTGTCGCCGTCGCCACCACCACACTGAGCAGTTTCATTTTCATTTTCCATGACATGTCTGTGAGCCTTTCTGTTCCATTTGTGAATCTGTCTTTTCTGCTGCCGAGACGGCTTCATCCTCCCACCGTCCCATTCTGAAATATCACAGTGGATATTCTTAAGTAACTTCGAGCTCCCGACGTAAATTTGACTACCTCTGATTCCCCTGGATGGTCTGACAACTCCATCTGCCGTTTGTAGAATCTGTCTATGGGTATTTATATTCTGTCAACCAGGCCATCTAATGTACCCAATTCATCTCCTTGTCCACCTGCCTCCTTCCTCTTTGCTCACTGTTTATCTGTTGACAATGGCGTTTTCCATCATTGCCATGTTGTTGGTCCTTTTTCTTCTTTATTTGAACTGGCATACGCTGAATTAGCCATTTGCTAAGGCCCATCACCGTTAGCATAATGTTGCTACACCTGTCAAGCCTACTGTTCTTGCATGGTACATATGCAGTTTACAGTGATGATAGTGATTTACCAATCAAACATTTCAGTTATTTTCTTGAAATGATGGGTCTTCAATTTCACATAGAAGTAAACAAAAGCAGGCTTCTCATTTCTAACCAACAACCATGGATTTTGGTGGCTAAAGTGACAATTCCAGCTGGGAGATTTTATCAGCTGTAGCTAGCTAGTGTAAGCTGATGTCATGCACTATAGACGGTACATAAAAAGTGGTTGTAGTCACCGTGACGTCATCCATTTGTTTGTGAACTATGGTTCTGAAGCCTCAAGTTTGGCATTTTAGCAGTCGCCATCTTGTTTTTTTTGCAACCAGAAATGACACAAGAGGGTGGAGCTAAGTACAACCAAACGCTGAATAAGACATTTTTAGGTGACCAAAATGTTACAATTAACTTTCATGAACTGAAAACACACTGTGAAAAGTTTAAAGTTGTATGATGAAAAAACGGACAACTCCCGACCGGACAACACCGTGGTAGCGACCTGTCAATCTCAAGTTAACCACGCCCTAAAGCATGTTGTGGTCTATTCCACTCTAAATGGGACCATAATTTACTAAATGAACATCATTCTGTACTGAAGAAGACTTGAAACTATAGTGATTGAGAACATAAACTCATGTTTACAATGTTTACTGAGGTAATAAATCAAGTGAGAAGTAGGCTCATTTTCTCATAGACTTCTATACAATCAGACTTCTTTTTGCAACCAGAGGAGTCGCCCCCTGCTGGCTGTTAGAAAGAATGCAAGTTTAAGGCACTTCAGCATTGGCTTCACTTTTCAGAACCGAAGGTTGGCGTCTGCCCCAGTATAGTCTCAGCATGTGCCGTAATCCAAATTGACAATCGTTCTAGCAAATGATCAATTGAAGTGAGACTTCACCTTTTTTTTTTTTTATCATGAAACACCCTCTTACTCTAAACTTTTACAGCTATAGCTGTCAAGTCTGAAAAAGATTTTGGGTTTAGCCTTTAATTCCACTAATATTACTCATGCTCAGTGGCTTACATAAACACCTTAATCAGAATAAACTTGCTAATTCCAAGAGAAATGTCATTACATTTGAAAGTGTAATATCTATCTGTGCATGTTCGCCCACATGACATAAAGTAGCTCCCGGGAGACAGATCATGGTGGGTGGCTCGTCTTCTCTTATTTAATAAGTGCATGAGTAAGAAGTGAACTCATAATAGTTCAGAGTTCAATCTTTGGTCTTGCGGAGGGAGTTGCTTGTGACAGAAATTGCCTTACTGAAAACGGACTGTGGGACATGTGAACCCCATAGATGATTTATATCATCATTTAAGATTTTTGTGGGATTCACATTCAGATTTCATTTAATCGGAAGAACTGTCTCATGTTCCTGCTCCTCCTCTTCCTCCATATCCTCCTCATCTGTGTCGTTGCTCTCCATTGTGTGTGTATATTACAACATGTTGGTGATGTTTACCCATTAATCGTAATTTTATTCTCCCAAATTTACAGTTATGCCGTTATTTCACAGCAGTGACTTTTTCAACTCTTTTGTTTCACTTTCGCGTCTCTATTCCGACCTTCCTGAGCACGCAGCCAGCGTTTAACTGGGGTGACAACCTGCACTTTGATCATAACCACGGTGCAGTGAATTACAATGTACTGGCTGAATCATCTGATACTCGTGATGTTGTATTACTATTCCTCAATATCTCTTTCTCTGCCTCTTCAGACCCACTGAGAAGTCTCCTTAATAATTACAGTTTGTTAGCTTCTCCTCCTTTTGAGTCAATAACTTTATAACTGCAATAAGAACTCCAGCAAGTTGCTGTGGAGCAGTCGAATCAATACACTCATACACTGACTGTGTGCACTGTGGTTTTGTTTAATATCTTTTGAATACTTTTAAAATAAAAAAACGTCAGACTTGTGCAGATATTTCTGAACCATCTCCAGTATTTTCAAGCTTCATAGAGTCCCTATCATGTCATCCTTGAAGTATTGAACTGTGCTGCTTAAAAGAAGCAAATTCAAACAAGACACTCGTGCATTTGGAAACCGCCTGAGGATATTTTCAGATATGTGAAAAAAATGAGCCAAATAAAGAAAAAAACTCAGTTATTTCCCCCTGATGGGCCACATAATAGGCAATTAGCTTGTGAAATCATCAGGGTGATTTCAATTGTTTGTTCCACTCACAACGAGGCGAAGCAGCAGCCGAATCCTTTCTCCAGGCATTGTCGTGCTTGAACGCATCCTTTTCTTTCTGCCTCTCTGTTAGGCGCCCATAAAAAGCTGCTTTTTTTTATTTGAGGTATAAAAATAGCATTGTGATTCTTACGTGTAACAAGATGTGAATAAAAAGCAGGGAAATAAGCGTGGGAGAAGACAATGACAATCTAAAGCTGGCTTTATGTAACATGAACATAATGTATATGGCATTGTAAAGGAAACAGGAAGTGCTCAGGCAAGGAATGATGTCATTAAAACAACCACTACTGCGTGTGCTTTCCAAATTTTCTATTTCCTTGAATATATCTGAGAACTGCTAATGTAAAATGTTCATACTGGACAAATGTACAGACTGTTTTATGGTTATAGGCAGCTTCAAGCACTTTGATAAGTTAGTGCTTTAGTAATAGACATATATAAATAGAAATATATATATATATATATATATAAAAAATGGTCATCACCAATGGCTGATTGAATAGGTCATTATGAAGCTCAAAATGGGTGGCTCTAGCCATCGTCATCTTGGCATTGATGGCACAGCCTAACTCCCAGCTAATCCAAAAATGGGCAAAGAGGTGAATCATTAGTTGAGCTGAGGCGGACCCAGGTGACGTAGCAGAGTAGACAGCTAGCGGCTAGCAGCCTGGTACGGCACCCACCTGTCACTCAAAGCGGCCACGCCCTTAATTATGCAGATTATTTTTTAATTCAATTAAACTGGTGAGATATATACAAATTCACCCCCCGTACAGTTGTCATGAACGGCCAAAAACACTTTTGGTACCAGATTGGGGATTGGCTCATTTTTGGAGCCTGCCTCAATTGGCCATTTGAGGATCTGCAGTTTTTGGCACTTCAGAATTGGCTTGATTTTTCAGCACCGGAAGGTTGGTTAGTAACAAATACCTAACAACATTCAGGATGCAGGATGCAAAATTTCCAGGGTCACATGACCTTGACATTCAGTCAGTCTTGATTCATGAATCTGATGAGTCTGTACAGTCCACTGCTTTGGTCCAGACTGAAATAGCTCAACAACTTTTGCATAGATTGACATTTTGCACAGACATTCATGTATCCTTGTGACTTTGGTTCCCCCCCAACTTTTCCGCTAGCACCACCATGAGGCTGACATTTGGGGTTTTGAGTAAAAAATATCTCATCAACTATTGGATGGATTGCCATGAAATTTGCTTGACATTCATTTGTCATCCCAAGATGAATGAACTTTGGTGAATCCCCTGACTTTTCATTTAGCGCCATTATGGCAAACATTTTGTTTTATCCAGTGCTTTGGTTTGTGACCTTCAGTCCCATCGTCCTCAGTTTTGCACACAATGATATGGACATGACTTTGGACTTCATAGCCAAGCCTTGAGACACTTGTGACTTGAAAAACAACAACTTTATCCCATCTCTGATGTCATACTTCCTCAATTAGAGAAAAAAAACATTGCCAGTGAATGTCGGGCATGTCTCCAAAAGTAGTAAAGAAGTGTTTTTTATTGCAGATATGGATGATGTCCAACCAGATTTATAAATGACATTCTGTGACATTGAGTGATGTTGTGAATGCCCGTTATTTTCCATCCTTGGCGTCCTGACCATGAGCACTGGGCTGCGTATATATCTGTATACTTGCAGTATGTCAACCATAAATCTACGATGCAGTTTCCACTGTTGCCGTCTCTCTCCCTCTATCTCTCCCCTCCATTTTATCCACATCCCGGGGCATCGGCTTTTGAAGAGATTCAATTTGAAATCCTGTCTTGCATATTTCACGAGCCCAACCTGTTTTAATACCCAGCGCTCTGTTGTTGCTGGAAAGATGCTTCATTGACATTGCGTGGGAATGCCTGTGGTCATAATGGTCTGTGTGTATTGCGTATAGTATGTGCAAGCAGTTTGTTCTTAAATCCTTTAGGGCGACTCTCCTCGCTCAGTCTACACGATAAATAAAAGCCTACTCTTCTACAACAGGAGGCGAGAAACTGAGTGTGCCGTGTCTTGTTTTGTAGTCTCACCTCAACCTGCTCACCCTGTGATACCGATCACTGGCCCTCCATGAAAGAACCGAGTGCCTGTATGGGATTTTAACAAGAGCTGAAGGCTCATTCTCTGCATTTCAGAAGCATAAACTGGTCGACATTGATCTCAGTTCTCCTCATCAGTCGACTCCCAGTGCCCAGAGTGTATGGATTACATACAGAAATACAGAATTGCCTCTCTTTTATGCCAGGTTTCTGCTTGTCTCTTTGCCTCTTTCTCGCTAAACAGTGCTATTTATGAGCGGTGTCGTCTCCGCCCAAGTGAGCGCGGTATTGATTGGCATCTCCATGACCAATCCATCACAGCAGGATTGATCACATGAGGCAAGCAGAAAGCACAAAGAGGAAACCACCTAGCATGCATCACTGCATGTCTGCTCAAGGTGAATTTCACATGGTGCAGTACGGTATAGCAGCATAGATACTCCATGCATATTTTATGTTTATTTAAATATTCAAAATGAAATTTGAACAAGAGAGGAGTTCATTAAATGTTTTACACCATTTTCCAATGTTTATCTCAGTGCTCTTGATAGACTGATCAATTTTACGATTGTTTCATAATGACCTTTCCCCCAACATGCTTTAAGTCATGCACATGTGCAGAGGCTTCTGGGAAAGAAAAAAAAAAAACGCAGATGCTGTTAGCCATGTGAGTCATGCAGTGCCCATCTCATGATTTAAACATGTCATGGCTATATTTGTTAGCTATTCTACACAAAAGCTCCTTATTGAAACAAGATGGTGGTTCTTGTGGGAGCGAGAGTGCTGCAGATGTGTGTGGGTAGCGGATGTGTGTTTCTATTTGACCTTGATCATGGAAAACTGCGAGACTCAAAGACAAGATGTATGTGGCTTTTAATCTGTTGATGAAAGGAAGCCCAGATGAATGTATTTGATTCCAGAGAGATACTGCTCTACTTATTTTATATTTTTGGCCTTTATTCTCTCTTAGTCGGGTTCTAAAGTAGCTTCACTTAATTCACTTATTTATGATGCTAGTTAAAACATTTTGAGTTTCTAAAACATATAAAGATGAATATTTAGCAATTTCTAAAGCTAATGAAAGTGAGTCTGTTTCATGTTATCATGTCACAACCCTGTCTCCTAGAAATTACATTTCCATAGTACTAAATCGTTTCCCTGACGACAATGTGATGACAAACGTAACTGGATTATGTAATCAGAGTCGCAGAGAGGTGGTCGGGGTACATGGTGGGTGTACAAATCATCAGACTTTGACACCAAACTCCTTTCTATGGTCAGGTTTGGGCAAAAAAAAGCACCTTGGTTAAGGTTCGGGGAAGACTGTGGTTTCAGTTAAATGTCAATGAACACATTGCGTGTCAACTCACTGCTGACTTTTTTCATTTTTCATTATTAAACCAGGGCATGATCTGTCCATAACCATAACCAAATGATGCTATTGCCTCAATATAACCTTTTAAAATGTTCAATAATGCTGTAGTCACTCAGCCCAGTCGCCAGGAATAAAAGGTTGGCATTGTACATTTCTGCAAACCAGGGATACGTTGAATGTCGACGTTTTTTCACTCGGTCAGAACTCGTGACGTAGTTTAAAGAGCGAAAAGAGGAACACCAGGAGGGGAGGTGGATGGGTCCAACAAACACAAGGCTTTCATCCAGGAGACCACTGCTCGTGTCTAGTGTGTGTGTGTTACAATCAGCTGCTCGTTCGTGTCCTGTGTTCACAACGTTCAGTGTCATTTTCACTGTAGAAACATAGTGTTAAGCCCAACCATGTAGTTCTTTCCTAAACCTAACTATAGTGGTTTTGTTGCCTAATCCTAAAGTGGCGCCATTGTGCGTCTCCACAAGGGTAATACAAGGCTGATATGAAACATTTTAATGAAGTGTATCGAAATGTATTCATGATACATATCCCTGATTTGCAGAAACGTACAATGCCAAAAAAAAATTCTCACGACTGTCGGATCAGATATTTTGGTGGTAAAACAAAGTACATATGTTGACAGTGAACATTTTACTGATAAGTTTAGTATCAGCATTTAGCGAAAGTTTATTAACAGCATTTCCTCATTATGTTAATAGAAAACTCAATGTTCCCTTTAAACTTATTTGCTGTTGCAATTTAGTTGTATACAAACATAATTTCTGGGTAGCATGATGATGTGTGTCACAGTTTTGCATGCTTAAAGGGGTACTTCAGAGATATATTATTGCACTTACATCAAGTTGTAGGACTTGTGCAACAAATTTCTAATTGTCGATGCAGCAGAGTTTAACATATCCTGACTTTATATGTCAAGCTTAAGAAATCCTACAATTCCCATAATGCAGCTTGGTGTCTTTCCTCAGACCCACCCTGCCTAAATGCCCATGCGTTGAGCTGATGATCACCAGGGTTATTTTCTCAGACTTTACAGAGTAAAACATGTGGAGATTCTCTTTAGCATCATGGATCTTTTGTACATCACCCTCTCGCTCTGCCTCATCTCCTCATTCCTCACATCCACACAGTCATACCCAGTGTTGGGCGGTGGAGGAGATGCTACCAATGTCAACTGTAGAGTTTCCATCTTTCTGTAAGACCATTAATAAAATCCCTATGACGCATAACACGGAGGGAACAATGGGGATATTGTGTCTGTCATTCCTGACACATACTGTATCCCTGACCGCTCACACCAGAATTAAATATTTTAAAAGTGACACAAAATAAGTGAAAGTCAACAGAGAGTCCCATTGTGCACCGCAGTAAATACGTGTTCACAGGGAGGTTAACAAGGGAAAAATGACTCAACTTGACCTCATGATTAGAGAGAAGCAGTCTTTTTGATGCTAATTTCAAGCCGACGGTGTGCATTTTAATAGCTAGTGTTTTTTTTTTTTTTAAACTGAGAGCTTCATAAATGAACTGGAAGGGAAATTATTTGCACTCTAAAGAGAAGTGGCAATGGCTGGCGCCTGTTTTTCCCTCTCAGACTCAGAGGTTTCCTCCTTGTTAAGGGAAAAATGCAGCATTAAATGAAATCATACCTTGAACATTAAAACTCTGAATTCTCTGCTGTGCGTGTGGCACTACGTCATGTTTTTCCTGCTTGCAGAAACTGATGAATTTCAAACACACTTGGGTGATGTATTCAGCAAATTTACCCCATACATTACCCTCTACACGCATCAGAAGAAAGAAATATGCGTGTTTATGCAGAAGCTTCTGCTCTCCAGTCTGCCCGTGTTCTGCCTGATGAGCTGATTAATTCTCTATGAGAATATATATATATATATATATATATATACTTATATATAGGGGAAGCGGGAAGGGAAGAGGATAAGGCTGCTTAGTTTTAAAGTGGAATGATTTTGAGAGGCACAAAATAGAAGGAAAGTGAAATAAGTTCTTGTTGGTTACAAATTAATCATTCTTCTATATGGGAAAAACATAAAATGTCTAAGATTGAAAGAAAAACGACTCTCTCAAGCGAGAAATCATAGCAGCGAGCGGCTTCTTCAGGGATCTCATTTGCTATGACTTCTGCTGATGTGGTTTTCCCTCACATAATGCCCTCTTCAGCAACTCTTTGGCTGCGCTCCACCAGAGGAAAGACCCTTTGAACCCCACTAGTCTCACAGCCCGATATCTCATCTCCGCTACTGCTGCTCACCTCCGCGGTGATGATGACGCGGCAAAAAAGCTGCGCGATCAAGGTTAATGAAAGTCGAAGCAGCCCACAGCGACTGAGTTCACCCCTGAAGACATAATCAGAGGACCTCCTGCATAAAGATGGTGGTCTTCTTGTCAGATGTCATCACCCTTACACACAGTGCAACAGATGCTCAGTGGCTGCAGTCAGCAGCACTGGGGCTCAACATTATCGGTGTTTTACCCTCCATCCCAGTGGAATCACTCGCCCTGGTTGTTGAATACATTTTCAGATACAATGCAGCTCAAGTGTAGTCATCTGTCTATTTTAGCCCATTATAGTTTTCAATGCAGAAGATATAGTTCCTCTAATGGACGCTGGATACTGGCATAACAAAACATGAAAACATGTTTCTCCACAAGGTTGCCCTATTTTCTATATATATATGTGCCCATTGAAATCCAAATCATCATTCATTTAATTAGTTCCACCCATATTTAAAGGCATAGTTTGACATTTTGGGGAAGTTTCTCATTCGTTTATGATCATTTGGATTCGCCCAACCCCTAAATTGGGGAACCACTGGACTAAACTACTAAACTGTATTTAAAGGTCCCATATTGTGCTCATTTTCAGATTCATACTTGTATTTTGTGTTTTTACTAGAACATGTTTAGATGCTGTAATGTTAAAAAAAACCCTTTATTTTCCTCATTCTGTCTGTCTGAATATACCTGTATTTACCCTCTGTCTGAAACGCTCCGTTTTAGTGCATTTCAACGGAATTGCAATGGAATTGCGTTGCTAGGCAACAGCTCGGGTCCATGTTTAC